>VKOC01017562.1:0-44549 GCA_009364415.1 Spea multiplicata | reverse complement strand
TTGTAAGAAATGAAGGGTGCCTTTAAAATGGGACATTACATTTATTGCATAATGTTTTGGGGACAATTTATGTTTCTATAAGGTGAGATATCTGGTTTTACAATGTAAGGTCATTTGCATAGTAATGCATTACAAAGGGTTTGGAACAAAGGCTCCAACAGAGGTGAATACCTCACAGGGGGTCAGACAACTGAAGCCAATGTATATTAACATAACTGTGTGCATGTTTACATAGACTACCTGTCTCCTCCATAATTGGGTCATACAGGAAAACTCTGGAAAGAGGGGTTGGATAAACCACTTTCTGGGAGGTACAAGGAATTCTGGGATGACTAGTTAGGGGCTGCAATAGTCAAGAGAGAACGAAGGAGTAACAATAGTCAGAGGAGGAAGAAGAGAACGAAGAGTAAGAGAAAGGAGATTCTGAGAAAGAGGAGTTTCTGAGAAAGAGGAGTCTCGGAGAAAGGAGAGCGCAGTGAACAGAAGTGTCCTGGGTCAGGAGACTCAGAACGAAGCTGCGCAAGATGGCGTTCGGGAGAAGCCTGTGAGCTGAGAGAGGTTTCCCAAGAATCTGCTTAAGTATCCCTTTTGTTTTGTATTATTATCAAATGTTTTCTGTACGTTATATGTTTTATCACCTGTAACAGTAACCTAATTCAATATCAATATACATTTTTCTATACGCTTGTATTTGTGCTTTATTCGTCACACATTCCCTAAAAGAATAACCCTGCTGTAAGAGGATCATAATTTCTAGGAGCGAGTTAGTGTGATTTAGTATAAGTATATTTCTAAAGTGCAAAAATTTCTTACAGAATTGGCGAGCCAGGTAGGAGGGATTTAGTGTGGCTTATGAGTATATTTATAAGTATATATATTGTGTATTGAATTAGGATAGTGTTCGGGTGTTGCATATACAAATTTCAGTGAATTCTGCTTTGTTAATGATGGAGGGTTTATTGAAAAAAGTTGCTAGGGCCACAAACCCCGATGGTATTATTAAGTATATAGTAGGAACCTCAGATCCATGGTTCCAAGCTCAGGAGTATGTGGCCAAGGCAATTTATGAAAAGAAATTATCCAAATCAAAGGGGAAAACGGCTCTGGATTTTGCTGCTCGTTGGATAGCGGAGCAGTACAAATCAATGAAAGAGCAAAAAGAACTTTTGGAAGCAAAAGTTGTAAGTTTAAGCACTGAACTTGAAAAGTGTAAGATTTTTGCACAGAATGCTGCAGCTTTACGTGTAAGCAGCCAGCAGACTTTGCAGGAAAATGAGGAATTGCGTAGTGCAAATGAGCGGCTTACTCAGGGGCTGAAGGATGCAGAGGGGGAGATTAGGACCCTGGCAGCCTGCAGTAAGAGGGAGGCTGATCATGTGCATTGCACAGCTAATGGTAACAATGTAAAAGTTGTGGCTGCAGTCAAAGTGTTAAAAGATGATAATGTGAATGAAATAGACAGGCAAGGTTTAGATGAGAAGCAAAGTAATGCTAATCATAAAATGATCCGAAATCACAGCAAAACCATTGCAAAGCCTGTGTCTGTATTAAGCCCTTCGCTTCAGAGACAGTTGTATCAGAGCAGGCAACAAAACAATCAAGGACCCATAGGTAAAAGGGAAGCCTTTAAATGTTTTGCTTGTGGGAAAGTAGGACATTTTGCCAGAAATTGCCACTCTCACTCTGCCAAAGGACACTATATTCAGAAAAGAGCTATGGTTGATAGCTGGAGGCAGGGAGATAAGAATTGTTTTAATTACACTAGGTGGGGATCTCAGGGAAGAGGTAATGGTGTAAGGAAAAACTATATCAAGCCTTGGATTCCCTACCATGTTATTAAGGCACAGAAAGAAAGATTTGAAAAAGAGAATAATGAGTTACAGTATAAAGTAACAGAGTTTATGAAGGAACTGGACATTGTAGAGACAGAAGTGTCCAGAATAAAAGAAATGTTAAGAAACAAAAAGATAGCTCAGTCAGAAGAAAACTACTGTGTTCTTCTAGATTTGTTGTTGTAACAATCTATTTGTTGTTGATGCTAATCTATTTGTTTAAAGTTTTGTTTTTCAGAAAAGGAGAAGATACTAAATGAAAAAGAAAAAAGAAAGGAGACAAACCTGTGAGGAGATCGGGATATTAACATGTGTGATTTCTTGCAGGAAATTTACATTTTCAAAATATTAATAGAGGACCTTAAGATCTATTTTTTTTCTTAAGGATAAGCCTCTAAATTCGTTCGGTACAGTCAGGTGGGCAAAATTTCAAATTATTTTTGTTTTTATTAGTTTAGGACGCCTGCACTGCCAGCTACAGATAACTTAATTTTTGTTTGTTGCTGATTTCAAAGATACCACAAGGTTACTGTTATGGGATGTCTTAGTATTTTAGTATCTGTTATGTACTGTATGTATGTTTTGTGTATTTTATGTGTTTACAATGTTTTAGATTTGTAAAGCCAGATATTAGTGCTGAGACAGGAATGATAAGAGAACCACTAGTGATTCGGGCACGATAATCATACACACTTTCTGTGTAGAGTATCTTTTATTTTCCAGAAGCCATGGGCGAAATGATAAAACACCTTCAAGGGCTGAAGCACAAACCCACTCCAACTATACAGGTTTCAGTAAACGTGCGCAAACACCTTCACGAGTATCACCACTACACACATTCAATAAATAGAGTTTTGTTCTGGTGTGGTCTCTTCAATACACTGTGTAAGTGAACAGCAAAGGGAATGCTGTTGGTGTGAAAATACAGATGTCACGGTGGGCAGAGGTCAGAGGCCTAAAACGAGGCATGCAATTTGATGGCTAAAGGAAGCTATGGTGGGAGCAGCGTTGGTGGCACGGGTACCTGAGAGTGATGGGAGTGAACGCAAATGGTTGCAGTGATGCCAAGTCTGAGAGGGTAATGGAAGGTTAAAGATATGGCTGAAGGAATTCAAATTATTGGTGAAATATAACTGTGAGTGCCTCTATGATTTGGTAAAATATGCCTTACAGTACCCTAAATTTTAAATATCTGTGGTTGCCAGGTCACTCGAGTCTCAGTGAAAACATACAATCTTTCAAAGTACACGTGCTAAATGTACTAATTTATCTATTTGAGAGGGCTCATTTTCTATGCGAGTCATTCGCCCTCTAGGTGGGGACTGTAAGAAATGAAGGGTGCCTTTAAAATGTGATTACTACATTTATTGCATAATGTTTTGGGGACGATTTGGGTTTCTATAAGGTGAGATATCTGGTTTTACAATGTAAGGTCATTTGCATAGTAATGCATTACAAAGGGTTTGGAACAACGGCTCCAGCAGAGGTGGGATACCCCACAGGGGGTCAGACAACTGAAGCCAGTCTACATTAACATAACTGTGTACATGTTTACATAGACTACCTGTCTCCTCCATAATTGGGTCATACAGGAAAACTCTGGAAAGAGGGGTTGGGTGAACCACTTTCTGGGAGGTACAAGGAATTCTGGGATGACTAGTTAGGGGCTGCAGTAGTCAGAAAAGTCAGAGAGAGTAACAGAGTAAGAGAGAAAGAAGGGAGAAAGAAGACTCGGAGGAAGAAGAGTCTCGGAGATAAGAGTTGTTTTGAAAGGAGAGTCTGAGAGAAAGGAGATTCTGAGAGAGAAGAGTTTGAGTAAGAGTGAAAGAAGAGTAAAAGAAGAGTCGGAGAAAGGGGAGTCTAAGAAAGGAGAGTGCAGCGAACAGAAGTGTCCAGGGTCAGGAGACTCAGAACGAAGCTGCGCAAGATGGCGTTCGGGAAAAGCCTGTGAGCTGAGAGAGGTTTCCCAAGAATCTGCTTAAGTATCCCTTTTGTTTTGTATTATTATCAAATGTTTTCTGTATGTTATATGTTTTATCACCTGTAACAGTGGCCTAATTCAATATCAATATACATTTTTCTATACGCTTGTATTTGTGCTTTATTCGTCACACATTCCCTAAAAGAATAACCCTGCTGTAAGAGGGTCATAATTTCTAGGAGCGATTTAGAGTGAGTATATTTCTAAAAAGTGCATAAATTTCTTACACGTGGCCGGTCCCGCTCCTCCTCGGCTGGCTTCCCAGGCAGCGAGTACCACCGCTACCTGGTCGGCGTCTTCACTGCGTGGCAGACCACGCGGCAAGCAGGTAGCACAGCACCACCGTGTTGTCAAAACATAATAGCAGATAACAGATGTAACGTGTTCTTATAACCTCGGGTGACCTCCTTAATGCAGGACACACCTCCACCTGTCCCTATTTAAACCTGGACTTCCTCTTCTGGGTCACCCTTGGTTGGTGTATTCTGCGGTTTTCCTGTGCGAGTTGCTGTGACTACCCAGCTAGCTGACTTTGCTCCTGTTTTCTGATTTGGCTCCTGTTCTCTGATCGTTGGTATTGGGTTGTTTGACTACTCTTCTGGATTTGATTCGGCTTCCTGCTTTACTGGTTACCAGACCTGATTCTCGGTTCCAGCTCTCCTGGCTACTCCTGGTTCCTGTTTGCCTGGCTCACTCCGCAATCTGGGGTCCTCCTCATCCAATCGTTACAGTATGTTTATATGTGAAAGTGCATAGTGTTATGCATGTGTATGTATGTATGTGTATCTGGTGTTGGATGGGCTGTGTGTGTATGTATGCTTAAATGTCTGATATTTGAATGGCTCTGTATGTATGTGTTAGTGAAGGGCTGCCCCTGACCATCATCATCCCACAACATCCTAATTCTTTCCAATACCCATGCCTTAGCATGTCCCCGTTCATATTCATAAAATGAACAATACGTTTCATTAATTTATCAATTTAACACAGGGACATAACTAGAAACCACATGATGAGTATTTGTGAGGTCAGGCACTGTTGTTGGACAAAAAGGCCTGGCTCGCAATCTCTGTTCCAGTTCATCCCAAAAGTGTTTCATGGGTTGAGGTCAGGAGGTTCTTCCACACCAAACTGATCCAACCATGACTTTTCCAAACTGTTCCCACAAAGCTGAATGCTTTGCATTGTCCAAAATGTCTTGGTATGCCGCCTGTGGCCTTGGGGAGCCCCTGCAATCAATTTGGATGTTTAAAGGGGCTCACCTGCCTCAGTAAACACCTGGGGTGTGCAGCACCCTCCTCATTTAGGTGCTCCAGGCAGCTGCCTGGTACTTAGACCAGCCCTCTTCATATTAACACAAAATATGGAAATCAGAAGTATTATGTCTTGACAAATGTATGTAATATTACTTTTAAAGCATGAACATGCGTAGCAAAGAAGCTGAGACAGAAATACTCTTTCATCCCATTGTAAAAATGAATTTACTGTCTATAAGGTTCTTGTAAAAATTATATCATGAAAGCATATTGCACTAATAGTATTTTGATGTCATCGTAAAGCACTGAAAGCATTTCATTTAACAGTGTGTTTCCCATCTGTGCTATTAGCACAATACTTAGCTTATATTTTCATTACGAGTTCTAAGCCTGGCAGTTCTTATAGTCAGCCGCATAGCGCTTTACTTTCCTAGATGGCAAAACAGGATAGCACCATAAAACGCAGCCTAATTAGACCCAGCAAAGTAAATCAGGACTTTTATTTATGGCTGCTATCTTCTAGAAAGGGAGAAATATTATTGAACACTATACACGTTTAAAGGTAATAATGTACGTTTTGGGTGTTTCAATTGTTTTACTATTAAACCATCGTTTTGATAATCTAATTTAATACCTTAGACATATTGAATGATATTTACATTCAATTAATTATATTAGTACTTTTGATCATATGCAGGCATGGAATAATAGTAATCATAATTATAGTGATCAGAGCATAGCATTTGAATTCCTAAAACAGGTAGTATTTATACATATTTGCTACTGATGAAATACTAAAGTGGGCTTAAAACGTTAAACATGATGGTAGATAATTACAGTTAATTCAAGTCTTAAATGGGTTCTAATGGACTACATTTATTGAATGATTTCAAATGTCACCAGCATAAATGTCATTAAGCAGGATATAATGACCAGCAATTACACTATATTAATGTCCTCTATTCAGATCTTGACAAGCTTTTAACCCACTCCAATGTTTAGAAAGAACAAACTGTGTCTCTTGTCAACATTACTTAAAAGAATTACCATACTGTCTGTGTCTGAACTTTGAACCGTTGAGATGTGTTGTGAAGTGCGGGTCAGTAAGGACCACTGTGAAATGATCAGGTTAGGTCAGGTTTGATCTGATGCTCTTACATTCCAATCAACCCTTATCATAATTTGGGGTTTATTCACAATATTGGAAATTTGCAAGTACGTTGTAGTGAGTTTACGCATTTTGTCTCATGGACTGCTATTAATTACAAGAGGCCAATCCTGCTTTTCTTTTTCTTTTTGCTGGAAGAGGGGCAAGTGTTATCCCTTATATACCCCAAAGTTAAGTCATCCTACTGAGTAATCTGAGCGTTATGCCGGGCCAACTGCATTGCCATGATGCTTGGTGAAATTGGTGAAATAAGTTTCTCATCCCAAGTCAGATGTAAGGTCCTGTTTAGAAGGATACATTGCTTAATTGTGTTTCTAAATTTCAGATCCTGATTAATATAGGACAGTGTGTGGTTTTTGAAGACCACAATCTCAAATATTTCTTTATTATAATATAGTTTCTGGAAATGCCATCTTCTGGGTATCTCTCCTTAAGAGACATCAATGGACCATGACATTGATGTTTCTCACAATAGGGTAGAACACGAAAAGTGTAACATTTTTAGAAATGTACAGGATTAGTCTAATGATGCAGTAAAGTTTTTTTCTGACTACAGCCAGGACCATATTGGGTCAGTATGGTAAGTGTGTTGGGAGTTCTTTAGTTGGGCCTACCTAAGCTTTGAAAGAGATATTATGGGATGTATTAAATGTTCTAGAACCAATTTAAAGAGTATTAGAATAAGATTCAAACCAATCACAACCCTCTGCTCATTATTATCACTCATGAAGTGACACAATAGTGTCACTCATAGCAGGGCCGGCCGAAGGCGTAATGCCGCCTGGGGCGAAATTTAAAATGCGGCGGGGGGGGGGGCATTTAACCTTCGCCGACGCCTCCCGCCCCCCCCCCCCGTGGTACTTACCTTAGATCCTGCGGCGAGTCTCCCTGCTACGTGGCCGACCGGTGTCTCGGCTTGTATTCTGAGCTGCGGAAATTTTTATTGACAGCCAGCCGGTGCCGCTCAAGCTTACCAAGCCCCCCCCAGCACCGAAGACCGAAGAGGGACTCGCCGCAGAGGAGAATGATTGAGAGAGAGAGGGCGCCGAAGTGGGTAAAGCGAAAACCACTCGCGCCCCTCTCTCTCTCTTCCGAATTTCAAAAAGAAAAAGCGGCTCGGGGCGGCAAAGCTGCCGCCCTTCTAAGGTTGCCCGCTGGGGACAATTGCCCCAGTCATGCCACTATTTGTAGGGCCGGCCCTGACTCATAGTGACACAAGTCCCCTACCCCTAATATCTCATTATCAGATGTTTTTTCTCATCTCTGTATTTTATTATTAACTTCACACAGCCCAAGTAACTTTCCATCAGAAATGTCTATGACCATGTGAGTCCAAATATATGTCATACCCATATATTTGTTTAAAAAAATGAATCTGTATATATATATCTGATATAAATTGTAGACGCGGAGCTCTGGGTAGGCTCTCCTCTTAAGTTCTAAGGTATACCCCTTAGGAAAAATCCAGCTAGTATCTAGTTCACATTTGAAAGTGATGGTTAAAAAAAATAATTTACACTAAGGCAAATACATAATGTATTAAAACATTTAAATAATGTGAAAGAAGTACATGAGGTAAGAAATTAAATTTATGGAGAAAATTTAAAAAAATGAATCATTCTGTGGAGAAAATTTACCGCATGCCTTAAAAAGCTGCACCTGTGCAGAGTTACAAAACGCCATAATATCCAGCTTGATTTATTATCTTTTTATTCAAGATGCAGTTTACCTTTTGTTTAAAATCTCAAATTACGTAAATATTGCTCAAGATTGGATTCACTTTGTGCTCACACCATATGCTTGCTCATATGGGATTGCATGGGAACTAACTAATGTCCCATGAAGAAGTCCTATTATAGGCATGGCTAAGTTACTAATTTACGGCATTTCCCATAGATCTTAACTGTTCATATATTTGTCTTCCTTGACTGTAATAATGCATGATATATACTTTTTGTTCTCCAATTTAATTTACAATGCCAAGAGAAAATGAAATACAGAACGCTCGCTATACACAACGTTTTTTTTTAATCCGAGCTTCTCATCCACTATAAATATAAAATACACCACTGAGATTACAGACTTGGTTGAAGATAATATAAAAGTCAAAATTAAAGCTTTTCAGTGTTTTCTTTAGGAGAAAAACAGCTGGTTATTGCCATTCCTTTGCTTCAAAGGATTTCAGATGAAAGTCCTCTTTTTTTTCTCTTTCCCTTTTGACTTCTACATTCCGTAATGACATAAAAACTCTTCATACAATACGACAGCTGATCTTTTTTGCTACTCACCACTTTAATCGAAATGTTAACATGCAGCCTCTCAATGGGAGTACAAAGCTGCTATTGTGAAGCAGCATGGGATATTTTTCTGTGGCTCAAGGTGCAAAACTGGGATTGTGGCTGGCAGGTGGATAGTAGCATTGAATTACAGCATATGTAAAGAATGTATAACAAACCCCCCAAAAAAGATCAGCAAGTGAATCCCACTAAACAAATTGTTTGGGTAAGTTCACAAATCCATCTAAATGTCTTTTATCACTTGATAACTATGAAAGCAGGCGAGTGATGGCCACAGGATACCAGAAGTCCAGAATACCGGAAGGCGGAGGCATTGTAGCCAGAGGTTGGGTTCAAGAATGGCTCCAGCTAACGCCAATACATCTGGCCAAACCTGATCATAGTAAGCTGTCTAAACCCTCAAACAACTTCTATAAGATGCCATCTTAGCTCCATACAGTATCCATTTATGACAACGCATCACAAACACCAAATCCATGCTCAGAGGTCTTTATTTTAATCTACGATATATTACATTTTCTTTGTTGCATTCATATATTATAGTTAATTAGTGTATCACTAGAAATGTTTATGGTCTCCATTTTGAAGATATTACAGTTTTGCTGACTAGTTATGTACATTTAAAAAAGTCCAAAGGGCAAACCAAAAATACGTTCTTATTGGTGTTCCTAAGTTGCTTCTTCTACTTATTTATTGACAGGTAGGACATATCCATAATATATGAATAAAGATGACTCACCATTGTAAAGCTTATGATAAATCACTTTTAAATGTTCTATTGAAGTCTTAAGTCAAGCTTTTAATTAAAAAAGTAAAAATCTTCAAATTTTTGGATGGTGCATATACAGTTTATTGCTGAACAACAATCATCATGCATGACAGACCACTTCTGTCCGTTCACTGGATGTATGATTCTAGGAGGCAACCAGGTAAACTGTGTTTAATACTGGAAAGCTGCTAGAATTGCAAAGTAACAGCAAACCATTAATGAACTATTGGGCACTGGAAGAGCTTTAGACAGGTTTATTTAGAAAAGACTGCAAGGATTGCATTATTAAGGGATTTCAGTAAGAATATGAAATATTGACAACGTCCATTACAAAGGTTTCATATAGTCCATACAGCAGGTGGCAACGCCAGGCTAGTGACAAATTTCATTCAGTTGTATCCTGTAGACTTACTTCTTAGACTGAGGTCATATTGTCTCTCATTTGTTAGGCTGGATGATAGCCTAAAGGGACCCATCTACCATGTGAACATATAACTTGCAGCGTGAAGCTCATATAGCGAATACGTGTTTGTTGTGTTATTTTTCATGTTGAATGTGAACACAAAGATCATATTTCTGTCTCTGGTTAATTGGACGATTTGATCTTCACCCTTTTTGGGGGGAATTTAACATAACCTTCACACCTGTAGACAGATCAGTAGATCAGTCATTTTATTAAGTGTTTTTAGTTCTCTGGTACTTTTTTAATTTAAAACAATTTAAGAACAACATCACAAACATGTTGCATAAACATAATTTGTTTCCACATCTGGCCACAGTTACCCATTTTGTTCATTCTAATAATTGTCTCTCAGATAGCACCTCTGGTGATCGCCAGAACTGTGCAATCATAATTTTATCCACTATAAGAATATACATTACCCTTTTTCTGCTGTATTTGCCAATCTGTTTTTAAAGCATGTCTAACAGAGCAATTTTTGGGTGCAGCAACACTGGTGTAGGTAGAAAATCATTAAGTAGTTAAAAAACCATTAACCAAAAGCAGCAAAATCATCAAATATTAGACACTAAGTCTGGCTTAGGGCAGCCTATTCAGCAGACACTTGATGTACCCTAGTAGGAAACAATCTATATAGTACCATCTTGACAAGTATCAACTACACATCCTCTCCCAGCACCAATACACTCAAAAGGTGTTTAATCCTAAAATGCATAAATAGGTGTGCGGAGGGCATCTTGATAAGAGTATCAAAGGGTTTTCAACAAATCTCCTTCGTACTCCTCTAGTTCCTATCATTCCAGTTGACCAAGTTCATATCAGCTGTGGACAGTAATAAGCACTTGGCCTCTCACCTATGTAAAAGTAACTAGGGATAATAACAACTTTGTATCCCAGAGTGGGGATCTGTAGTCTTTCCTTTTTAAAACTCTTAAGAAATTGATAATTATAAGATTGTGAGAGATCAAAATCCACACCCCACCCTGTAATAACTTTGGTATTTTAACCCATATTCTTTCGGCAAAGGAATTGGAATAACTTAGAAAAATATGTTTATGTATATAGGGATGGACAGATAGAAATGTTATCATTATTCATATATTATATAATTATTATATTCTTTAATATTTTCACTCCACCAGCGTGCTTTGCCTCTAAGAAAATGACTGCTGTAAAAGGATGATTAAACTGACAATGGATTAAGTGTTTAACACTTTCTCTCGGCTCCTGCTTTTCCCAATATGACTGTATCTATTTTAGTTTCGTTTAAGGCACATGTATTAAATTCCAAAGAAAGATGGGGCAAGGAGAAGGAAGACAGAGGGTACCATGCCTTTATGTTTCCAAAAAAGAAGAACAATGTTGGAAAACTGACACCTATGTTTTTTATGGCGTGGAAGCGTAATATCTGGGCATCAGGACGAAGGTACTGATTTTGGGGTAAGACAGTTTTAAGCTAATAGGGCACATCAATTTACTGATATCCGAGAATGCCAACTGGTGCTTTTTCCTGGTTTATCACGGTTGAAAAGTCTACCCAATTACAGACGGCTTTACTATTTATTTACCTCCACATATGTCTAGATTTTTATGAGGACTGTAATTAGAATCATTTGGTTGACACCACAATATAATATTGGGGAGACTGCTAATCTCTTCTAATATGTCCAGAAGGTTGGTTTTATTCACTAGAGAAGGAGTTTGCTTCAAGTATAGCTTGGAATTGGCCTGTATAAATCAGTGTGAGTCCTCGGAAGTCAACTGACTAACTGACCTATACATTATGCAGGGCTAGCCCAGCCATTCTTGCAGATACTTTTGTATAGTGAATGCAAAATTACAACCTGCAAGCTCTCTTGCCAACTCCTCTTTTTTAAATATAATATGTGTGTGTGATCAATTGTAAAATATCATTATATTCCATGCAAAACTGGTACATAATTAGCGATGGATTTTAAACCTAAAGAAATAAGTACACAATGATTAAAAATAGGCTAAATGGGACAATTGATTAATTTCTGCTGTTAAGCTCTATTTATCTATGTACATTATAATGTACTCCATTCTATTTCATTTCTTTCTTTTTTTTGTGAGCCACACTTGATTACAGTATACAAATTCACTTTAATATGCGGGGGAGATAAATCTTGGTGGCATGAATAAATTATTTTACTGTGATATTTTTTCTCTGCTATAATGAAAAATACTTAATCGTTCTAAATGTGGAGTGTGTATAGCAGAAAATAGCAGGTATGATATATTCTTAGGTTTTTGCTTAATACGCAGTTCTTTGTCAAATCCTTAAACATTTTTTTAAAATACCATTGCTGATGAATTAAAAAAAATAAAGCTACTAACGCTGGCACCAAAATA
Organism: Spea multiplicata; assembly: GCA_009364415.1. Lineage (NCBI taxonomy): Eukaryota > Metazoa > Chordata > Amphibia > Anura > Pelobatidae > Spea > Spea multiplicata. Next base: position 32,413 of record VKOC01017562.1, on the reverse strand, counting down.
AATAAATAAATGAATACAATTTCACAAAAAAAACCATTAAGAATCTGCATGCTAACTATGTGTTGAAAACAGTAGAGGTAGTAAGAGCCTTAGGGAATTCTTGGTAACCTTTGAAAGAGTAAGTAGAGTCACATAAAGTTTTATGTGGAGATTACTTTTTAAGATATCAAGTAAATGGGGCACAAAGCTTGCAATCAATAGTAAAATTTGCTAGTTTCCCTAGCATGTACTACAAACCTAAAACTACTGAACTATCTATTTATCTATCTATCTACATATTTTGTAGACAGCAACAAATAACAAATGAACCAATAAGTCTTCCAGGGCATATTGCAGAAATCTCAGGCCTGTCTACATGTGTGTCAAAATAGCTTGGAGACACATCAATACTCACATAAAAATAATATAATAATATTACAGGCGTACCCCACATTAACGTACACAATGAGTCCAGAGCATATATGTAAAATGAAAATGTACTTAAAGTGAAACACTACTTTTTCAATTATCAATGCATGTACAGCAATCATCAGGTCATTTCCACCACAAAATAAGAAAAGCTCAAAAGACACTCGAAAGACAAACTGCTGTAGTCATGCGGTTATGTAAGGGTTCTCAGGAAGCGTGCACACATAGACTGGGGAATTGGAAGCTTCTCCATTTTGGCTTTATTTTTGTTGAATAAATCATGACACGGTGAGACAGAGTGTAGTGTGCCAGCCCCATACACATTTTTCAAACATTTATTTCTGCAACTAAATATTTAACAGTAAAGACAGAATGGGTTAACCATCCCCTCATTTCAGTTTTTGCAAATATAATAAGGAATGACATGAGAAACTGTAAAATATTAAGCAGTTCCAGTTTCTCAGGAAACCACCGTCTTTCCCATATTCTAAACTTTTAAAGAGTAGGTCGGATTCCTTGGCAAAGTTCCATTGTTTGCTAAGAAAAGTTAAAATTTAGCAGTTAATATTCTGTTGTCTGATAAGACTGGAGATTTAATTGTTTGCAGCTCAGGAAACAGAAATGTTGATCTATAAAATGCACAGAGATGCAGTCACTATTTTGATTTCTTATTATGTCAACAGATCTTTTTCTGGTGCTAAGCTCAGGAAATGCAGAGTTCAAATTAAATTATATTATATTGTTATATATAACAATCTAGGTCATTTCCAAGCTGTACATTTATAAAGAGATCTAGCCGTGGACCAAAGATGCAAGCTTTCTGTCTTAAAGTCATAGCTAACCATTGGTGTCCTTAAAGAGGAGGGAGCTGGTAACCTTTGGCCTATGGGAAAGCCCAGCCAAGTGACCCATTAAAAGATGGTACTTACATGAATCAGAGGAATATAATTAAAAAGTAATATTAATATATAGGTATAGATATTTAGTCTGTGTCTATCCTGCTATAATGTTAAGAGATACACTCTACCACCCTCAGTGTCTGGATCACTATATAATGGTATGGGGTATACTGTTGTTGTTGTTGTGGTGATGGAAGTTGTGGTACATCACGGTCAGGCTCAGTATATATATATATATATATATATATTGATGGAAATTATGCTGTACCACCCTCAGTGTCAAAATGTGAATAGATCACTGGGTTTGGGGAAATGTATTTTACTATTATTTTATTTTTACTCGTTGCAGTTCTAATATTATGAATGTCCTTGCCATTTATCTACCTTCCTCAAAATAACCTCTGCAAAGATATAGTGGGGGGGTAACACACAAAAAGCTAACTACGGCTTTGCCCCTCTTGCTCAGCGGCTTCTTTCAGAGTCAGAGCACCGTATGTCAATGACTCATTTAGTATAATGCTGTTACGACCTGTTTGAGCCCAAAATGTTCCTGACAACTGTTTGGGGACAAAGATGCACTAACAAACTGTTTGGGGGCAAAGATGCACTGACAAACTGTTTGGGGGCAAAGATGCACTGACAAACTGTTTGGGGGCAAAGCTGGCACTGTGGGAAGTGAGTGGCATGTTACATATTGTTCTAGGGGGGAGGGGGTGTCCATGTCTCTCTGGGGTCTATTCACTATGATCCACTAAAATAACATAGACTAGGCTACTTGTTAACATGTACAGTTTTAACAAATATCACTCAAATCAACAGATTTAGAAAATATATCTAGATAGGTTTTTCACTTTGTCTAGTTCCAGGATATTCTCGTAAATTAGATATTGCAACTTTGATGATGATGCTGTGTAAATATGTTAAAAATAAATAATTCACATTTTGTAAGTATCAGATTTGCAACAGATGCAGAGCACTCGGGGTGTTATGTTCAGCTTCACTTCATATGCTTGTTTTGCTGTTTTGAAAAATGTATGTTATAAAATATTAAAAAGGAAACAGAAATGTTGTCAATTATGGCTTATGGTAATGATTAAAATACCTTATTTCAAAGGGAGGTTTTTTTTTAATTTATTTATGCTGTTTGTGGATTTAGAGGATAATTGTAAAGTAGTTTTCGAAAATAATGCAGCTATTGATAGAACCCAGAGTTCCATAATAAAAATAATTCATCTATAATATGGTTTTTTAACTATATGTACAGTGTCTATTGATATACTCCTAGTATATTCTTAAATAATTCCATTTATTTTTATTTAAATGCATATAGAAACTCCTCTCAGTTGACATCAGCATCTTAGCTTGTCTAAGGAGGCATGGAGCAGGCTGAATTACTCATTGGTGTTCTTTTTCCCTCAATTTAATAGCATAAATAACTGATAGTGAATAGAAAATTACACCAATACTGGTGTGAATCTTAGACAGCGGCACTGCTATGGAGCTGCTGCTACTACCACCTCCACCATTGATTTTATTGGGACATCAGCTCCCATACTTAGGTTTGCTCCCTTGTTCAACAGAGGCAGCTGGGGGAGGAGTTCATTGAGATATACGTCTCATTTTCTAACGCCAATAATTAAAGAATGCATGCACAAATTTCCATGCAAAAAACCGAACCCTACAATGTTTCATAATCTGCGTGAATTAATCACATTTGGTTTCAGGTGATATATCTTATCATTCTATTTTTTTGCAGACGTTTGTTGTAAAAACAGGAATTTCTTGGTAATTATACTCTACAAAATATGTGAACATATCTCGTAAGTTGAAAGCCTGATTTAATTTTCACACGTTAGTCCTGACAGTTCACTGAATAGAGACTTTACAAAGCGTTGCGCAATCTCTTTAAATGCCAGTTCTCCTTTGCTGAATGACATTTTCTACAAAGCACAAGTACCAGCATTATTTAAATTCGTTAGGTGGAATGGTGGATAAAGGTGTACATATTGCTAATTGCCTGACTGTAAATTGGTACCATTATTTAAACAGTTCAGTGGGTGTTTCTCTAATACATGGTAAAGCACAATGAAAGCGCCCCCTTACGCTAACTACAATATTGTGTAGTGAAATGAGTTTGTTATACTGTTCATACAATGTAATTGTGATTTAACCCTATCTTATGCCTAACCATATTGTATACTGTCAACCACGTGATACCATATAGCTCCTGAGAAATAATGCTAATTACAAATCCTCAGAGAGTTGCATATGGCTCAGACACATAGACTTGATAAAGATACAGGTAAGTTACAGTAGACATGCTGAACATGCTGTTTTCTTGTGTGATCTCTGCTAAAATCAGGTATAAGATAGTCTGATGTTACTGGTAAGACAGAAAAATAGGATTTAATAGTACTTCTAGTCTGCTCATTTTTTCTTATGTAAACACTGAAAACATAATCAGTCCTTGGTCTCATCATAGATTCAGGATAGCCATATGCTGTTTAATATCCATGCTGTATTTTTCTCAACCACCTCTGCTGGAAGGCTGTCCCACCCTCTAAATAAAGTAAATAAAATAACCCTCATCAAATCAATAGATGAGCTCTTGTGGACAACCTTTCCCATGACCCTAAGTCAGAATTTTGATGAGAGCCATCAGCAGGGGTAGGCACCAGCAATGCTCGTGGTGGGCATTCACTGAGGTCCATGGTGGACAATTTAATGATGTTCCATAGAGCTTCACAAACCTTGCAACTGACACTGGTGTCCTTGTACGGACACTTTGCCTAATCCCGGGCAATTTCTTATTATTTGGTTTCACATATGCAAGCAAACAAAAAATGAAAAATGTATGCTTTATTTTTTTTTTGCTTTTTTAGCTATATAATATAATGCAATACTTTATAATGTAGTTCAACAGTTTAACAAGTGCTGAAAAAAATATTTTTTCTTCAGTAATGTGTGAGCTGTTTATAAGGCTAAGATATAGCAAAACTAGGAAAATTGGCCCGGCACCTGAGGGGGGAAAAAAACGTGTTCATGACACTCGATGGGTTAAAGCAAATAACCCATTATCTGTTTTTTTTCCCACAAATATAGAACATTCACATTATTTCTAAACAAATACAAGGTCCAAATTAAAGAAAATAATACATGTCATAATGACATGCAATTAGCTGCAAAGAATAACTGTTACCGAGGTTTAAACATTTGGTATATTCTGAGCTTAATAAATATTCATTTTAGATTAGCTGTCAAAACAATTTCCATACTTTTTCACGTTCAAAAGATTTTAAGTCTTACATTGGGATAATAATGTAATGAGTGGTAAATAAGCATTGGTTATTGGCATTGCGTTGGGCTACAAAATTAAAATAACACTTAAGTAACGTTTCTCACATCTTTGTAATATCTTAAGCAAACACATCAGATTTTTTTTTTTTGTTACAGTAACCCATGCTACTTTTACAATTTTTTTATTGAAAAAAAAAGGAAACAAAACACAAGCAATTAAGGGTCGGCTTCCGAAGAATGATGATTATAGTGTCACGCAGAGAGAAGACTCTATCAAACTCATCCAGGACTTAATGAGCCATTGTACAATCTATACCCAAGCCTGTCCTTTGTATCACCGATAGCTATCAGTCACATTGATTGGAAGATTAGTATATGGGATAGGGACAATGTCCCCTGCTCAGTTTACAAATGCTTATGTACTTAACTGTATCCATTAAGAATCTTTCTTTCTAAGCACCTCTGTGACTCTGTGGTGTATTTCTTCTTAGTGCCTTGTGAAACGTATAAAACGTCTAAATAAAATCCCCGTTATTTTCAAATTGATTACATAGAACCGTTCATACAATTTAAGGCAGGCCCTACTAAGCTGATTGAAGACAGCTGGCGCTGCAACACAATTTTCGGCAGTATATTAGATTGTTCTATGTGCTACAAATGTGTCTTTCTGATCTCGTTAATACATAGGAAAAAGTCAACATTTTGTAAATTTCTATTTCATTGCAAATATACAATTGCCTTGATTGAATGTTATGCGTTTTAAAATTAATTATTACCAATAGACTGAGATGTCGTGTGTTATGTCCCGTGGCCTTTATTAACCCCTTCAAGACCGGGACGTGCCTGGTACTTCCGGGTCAAAGGTCACCGGCAGACCGGGACGTACCAGGTACGTCATCGATGATACGCGATCCAGCATCACTTTGACTGGGATGGGGAGGGGCGGCTGCTACTGACCGCTGGGTGTCCCCAGTGATCCGTAGCAGCCACTCCCCCTCAATTCCGTGCACGTGATCGCTTTGCAGCGAATCACAAGCACGGAATTTAAATATTTTTTAAAAAACTGCGGTCTTCAAGTGAAGACCCAGTTTTCCAACACCGGTCCGGAAGGAGTTAAGATATTGTTTGACATATCAACATTCAGTGTTTTCACATACAGATTCACTTAGTTATTTTATTATTTGTACCCCTCGTACATTGACTGCCACACACGCAATCTCTCACACACACTTACACTTAACTGGAACTTGTCTTAGACACTGTAAGAATCCACTGTGTTGTCCCATATAGCAAAGATGTATTGACCAGGCTGGTGGGAAATTCCCCTGCCTCCCAGGCTCCTCACCTTTCCACAGTAAGGTTTTGATGGGTCATTTGACTAGAGATCATTCTCTTCTCTGCGGAGATTCTTAGATAGTAGTTATATACACAAGCTGTCATAAAGATCTATACCCAAACAAAATTAAATATTCACATCCATAGCTTTATGGATGGTCAGTTTTCAAATTAAGCACGTAAAGTTAGCTGTTTTTTTGGAAAGGATTCAATTTATAAAAATATGCAAAAGAAAGGCAACCATAAATGTAACGGTACATACACTTACAAATATTGGCTTCGACAATCTGTTTTAAGAAATAGCTTTAGTAGTCACTTTGTTTTGCAAGCACAAGATTTGGTTTGAATGGCAGGTACATATTTCTCTGCTTTTTTATTTATATATTTTTCCAACTCAAACAAACTCAACTGTGACAACTCTCTTAATGAATATTAAGGTAAATGAACATTGGGTTGCGACTTGATTTTTGCAAGTCAAGTTAATGTTAATTTCAGCAACTCTGATTTTTGGGGGGAAATCGATATTTTTAAATAAAAAAAGGTTGATATATGATATAAGCCCGTTAAACATAAATTAATATGGTGATCTAACCTGTTCTAATGTTGTTTTGGTGGCAATCCCTAGATCTCCATCTTATTGCCATCTTGATAGAAATAGTAATCAAATTCTAAGAATTTGAGAAACAGCTGTATGGAATATTCGGATATACCTTGGAGGAGAATTAAAATTCTGTAACATGCTATAAAAATTAACTCACGCAAACTAATGATTTAACAAAAAATATTCGACATAACACTGGATATTGGCACTTGCGTAAATGATTGTTCTAATCCACAGAAGTGTTTGGGAGAGTTTAATTGGGAATAACCAAAAAGTCTAAGACACTTAAATAGCTAAGCAGGTATAAGCTTTAATTGCCACTTTAGAGCCTAATGTTTTTTGTACTCTTGCCATGTTTACTAAAGAATCTAGGTACCAGTTAAGATGCACTCATTTATTTCTAGTTGTTCTTTAGGTGTCTGGCAGTAAGCTGATAACGGTGTACAACATAAGCTGAAGAAAAAAGTATTGCGTGTGTTATCATCATAACCGGAGGAGTCCGTAGTTCCACAATAACAATCACATTTTAAAAATATAGTCATTCTAGAATTAGTTTGTTGTGAAAAGTGCTTATTAAATGGTATAATATTAAGTAAAATTAATGTTTAAACCACTTCTAGTGAAGTCTTTATCAGGGAAAACAGCACATGAAAAATAGGTATCAAACAAAATCAGGCCTCTTGGTCAGCCCTTATGAAGAGTGTTCATGTTAGCCATAACATAAATATTTTTAAAATATTTTTTCTTTCATTTGACTCAGGGTACAGAGCCTTTGTCTTTCACGTAACAGCCATGGTGAAATAATGAAAAAAGAGGAATGCCAGCTCAAGAGGATTAAAAGGCAAAAAATACTATTAATAGAGATTTACAGTTTTTAGCTCTTAAGCTGCAGAAAGTGATACATTATACAATTCGGAAATAACCCCCATCATACACAGAAAAACAGAACAGAACCAGCTCACTTTTCAGCCCTTTTTTTTGACCAAGCAGGTAAAATCATAAAAAGCAAAGTTGTTAGTGTTTTGAGGTTATTAATTGAAAGTGAGTGTTTTTCAGAGAGTTTTTAGTATAACAGAGTTACTAGCTTTCTGCTTATCAAACTACTGCACATTATTCTATGATGATAGGAATGGTTTCTCTGGAATATTTTTATAATTAACTCTTGATATTTATTTCAACCTAGAACATTAAGAAGTCCATCCTTGGCATCCTAAGAGAAGTCTCAAGAAGGCCCTGCATAGTTCTTACATAAGCTTAATCTCATTGCATTTAAAGTGAATATGTCACACTCACCTGGTACTCCTGGAGGTGTCTTCAAATATTTGCCATTGAAATGCTGAATTACCACTTCACATTTTTCAGTAGACTCCATTCTAAAAAATAAACCAAAAACATTGTTGTGTGTTAGTAATTGAGTAAAGAGTTACTCAGTATTAGCTCTTATACTTCATGAAAATACCCCTAACAATGAATGAGTCGGTCCTCATTAGCAATTGCTTGTCTGCTATTTCTTCATGGATGTCACAACACTACCTGAAACGTAATCTTTCTCAAACTGAACTCATTATCTTCCCTCCTTCCATCTCCACTCAACTACCTGAATTTTGTCCTTCATCCCTCACATTCAGTCCCTCGCCAGATCCTGCTTGCACCTAAAAAACATCTCTCGCATCAGCCCATTCCTCACCCAATAATCTGGTTCATTCACTTATCATTTCCCGTCTTGACTACTGCAACACTTGACTCTCTCCACTGCAGTCTGTCCTAAATGCTGCTGCTAGGATTATTGTCCTTGCACGCCACTCCTCTTCTGCTTCCCCACTCTGTGAAATCCCCCACAATTCAAAATCCTGTTAGTAACATATAAGGCCCTCTATAACACTGCTCCTCCATACATTTCTGCCCTCATAAGCAAATACTCTCCTACTCGCTTATCACCTCTTCCTTTTCCCGTCTACAAGATTTCACTCCGGGTGCCCCATATCTGTGGAATCTACTCCCAACGATCCTTCAGCATTCACAATCTTAGCTGCTAGAACTTCCTTGTCATCGATACAACCACCACAGTAACTCTCACCCTTTCTCTGTGCCTTATGTTTGTCACCCCATTCCCTCAAGATTGTAAGCTTGCGAGCCGGGCTCTCTCCACCTAACGTATAGGTTTGTTTTAGTCTGTCAATTCTTGAAAACTGTTGGCGCTATATAAATAAAAGATAATAAACCTTAATACTTCAACTTTATATGCTTCAATAATCAGCAATATACCAAACATTTTAGCTAATAAAGAAAAATTTAAATTTTAAACATGGATTATACTGACGTGAACAGTAAGCTTCCCAGCTATTAGTAACTTTTATTGCTAGTGTGGTACACATCAGATATCCGGAAGCTCCAAAGTTTTATATGTGCCTAAGCAAATATATTTAAGCTAGTTGTTCTCCCTTATATTCTCCTTTTCAAAGAAGGTGGCATTTGAGCAAGTTTGCATTACATTAGTGGATGCCCTTGGATTAAAAGAGTTTGGCAAGGTTGGTAGAGTAAGGTATAGACCAGGCTATACCCTAGCTCACCTTATGGAACTAATGTGTGAGCCAAGAACTTTCATGACGTTGACCCCATTGCCAAAGGGAAGGGAGTACAAACTGATCTTCCAATACAGACATTTACCTCATGTGTGTGTCCTGGTGTCCCAGGAAACCACTTGAATCACCTGGTACTAAAACTGCCTTGAAGTGGTAATTTGAACTGGTTCGGACTTGGCTCTAGTTAGTGCTTGATGGCTCAATGATAGCATGGTAGCATTTTACAACCTGAGCATCACTAGATGATGTAGATAAAACTATATGAATTCTAATAAGTGATGCATGCTTAGATGGTTTCTCTCTACAACTAAACCTGGTCAATGTTCCAAGAGCTGTGCATAACAGCTTCTCCAAGTCAATAGCTACTTAACAATTTTCCACCCTTCTCTGTTATTAAAATTTGGAGATGGAATAAATGGTAATATTTTCAATTAATAGAGCCGAATAATTAAATTCAATGCAAAAATTATATTTAGTTGGATTATACTACATGACATATGCAATGATTAATTTAAAAAAATAATTAAAAAAATGCCATGCCATTTTATTTTATAAATCCAATCCCTTTTACTTTTTACTTTACAATGGGCTAGGAAACATTTCCTTATGTTAGCCTTATCTTGTTTGTCTGGCAGTTTCACAGCATGATGTAAGTGAACTGCTATTATTTGCCGCTACATTGTAACACAGTGATTGTACACATAGACAGAATGCTGGAGACAATTACTGTGTTTCCCTAGGCACAATAGAGAACATCTACTTTCTAACAGAAGGATATGTCTTTTGCCTTGCAAACATGAAGCACAGCTGGAAAGGTACTGTAGAAAAGTCATATATTGGCTAGTTGACAGTGATGACCTGACAGCAGACACACAACTGAATTTTCCATCTTAGATCTTGTTTAGGTCAATGGGTTTACATTCTGTCCTTTCGACTGCTATGGCATACCGCTGGTATAGTGAACTGAATATGTCTATGCACACAGCAGGCACACAGGGACAGAAGAGGACACCTGGCTGCAAAACACATCGGCCTAGATTCTTCAAAGGCTAAGCTGTATTATTTTGTTCTTTAAAAATCAAAAGTCCACTGGCTTAAATGTTCAAGACATTACTTTAAAATAAGGCCTTAAATGTAGCAGAAAGGAAGAGGTGAAGGCAGCGGTGTAACACAAAATCCTAGTGTATGATTGTATGCTATGTTTAAACCCCCGTCCCCATATATGTATCCTGTTTTGAACCTAAATGGCTGTGTTTTGGAATATGTTGTGTAACATGTGATGTTAGTGTTCCCTTGTGTACACTTATATTACAGTTGAATGAACTGCTCAAAACATAAGCCAATTATATGTTTACAAACACCTAGTTTACGTTCAGAGTAAATTTTACAGACATCATTAACGGCAGCATTAGGGCTAGCTTTAAAGTACCCACTGCTGCACAAATAGCCTTGGAGGTCCCTGGGTCAGCATATTTTGGCTTAGGTTCACTGGGGCTAAAGCTGCAGGTCTGGAGGAAAGCAGCAGCCCCTTCTGCAGAACAATCAAGGGTCAAATCACCCTATTGGGAAATCATGTTCCTCTGGCACAGCCTCCATAGCGTGCTCCACTTGGTGTCACCTGTGTGTAAGTGGCGACGTGCCCTGATATGGTGTCAAATCCTTGCGCTCAAAAGTTAGGAAGGTGGCCATGGATTGGGTGGCTGCAGGTACTGCCTTATGCCAGGCCTAGAGCCGCACCCAACATAACTATGTCACTCCCTTGAAAAATTAATCCCTTGAAAAGAATAATCTTATTGTCTCTATTCAGTTGTTTTATGAACTTATTATAGTTTTTAATTTTGGAGAGATGCTAACAAAGTATATTATAAGAGTAGTAGTCACAAAAAAATTTGCCCTGGGGCTGTGTTGTGACTAACTCTCAAACAACTTATATTTACTCTCACTCTCTTAACACTCTCAGACTCTCACTCTGTCATTTTCATTCACTCCCTCTCACGCTCTCTGTCTCTCTGCCTTCTCTGCCGGCCACTTCCACTTCAGTGTCTCACAGCTACGCTTCTGTGTCTTGCAGCTTTTTGTTCTGCATCTTCTTGTTCTCCTTTCTCCTCTCTTCTATATTTTCTCTTCTTTCGTCTTCATTTAGGCAGAAGTTCACACGAGGGTATCGTACCGCAAAATGGTGTCACCAGAAGCTCCGCTAATTTGTTCACACAAGGTTATTGTGGTGCAGAATGGAGGAGCTTCTGGTTACGTCTTCACTCTGTTTCTCCAATCTGGGAGAGGACATCACCAAGAGCTTTGCCATTTTAGCACAAGTTTACATAGGTTATCTTAGAGCAAAATGGCAGGTGCTTCCGGCAGACTTCCTCTACCCCGACCTTCAATTTTCTGATAAGTGTGCCTCGAGGTTAAGTCCGCAGAGATGCGAACAAAGAAAGAAGAGAGAAGAAAGAAGAGCTAAAAGAGAAGAACAATATGATGAAGAACAAGAACTTTGTTAATTTGTATAAATCCGAATGAACAAGTCTAATATATACGGTATATATATATATATATATATATATACTATATATATGTATATATACACACACAGTGGATATACAAAGTCTACATGCCCCTGTTAAAATGCCAGCTTCTTGTGATGTTAAAGAATGAGACAAAGATAAATCATGTCAGAAAATTTTCCACCTTTTATGTGACCTATAGCGTGAACAATTCAATTGCAAAACAAACTTAAATCTGTGGGGGGGAGACTCACAATAACCTGGTTGCATAGGTATGCACACCCTCTTATAACTGGGGCTGTGGCTGTGTTCAGAATTAACCAATCACATTCAAACTCATATTTAATAGAAGTCATTACACACCTGCCATCATTTCAAGTGACTCTGATTAATCACAAATAAAGTTCAGCTGTTCTAGTAGGATTTACATGACATTTGCTTAGTTGCATCTCAAAGCAAAAGCCATGGTCCGCAGAAAACTTCCATTAAATATACCATGGAACATAGTGAAGACAGTCATCATTAAGTGGAGACAATATGGCACAACAGAGACATTACCAAGAACTGGACGTCCCTACAAAATTGATGAAAATTGATTATAGGAACTGCAGGAATTTTTGGTAAGTACTGGCTGTGTGCTACATGTGACAACAATCTCCCGTATTCTTCATATGAATGGGCTATGGGGTAAGGTGGCAAGACGGAAAATGTGTTATGGTCCGATGAAACCAAGGTTGAACTTTTTGGCCATAATTCAAAAAGGTATGTTTGGCGCAAAAAAAACCCCAAAACACAGCACATCACCCAAGGAACACCATACCCACAGTGAAGCATGGTGGTGGCAGCAACATCCTTTGGTGCTCTTTTTCTTCAGCTAGAACCAGGGCCTTAGTCAGGGTGGAGGGAGTTATGAACAGTTCCAAATACCAGGCAATTTTTCCACAAAACCTTCAGGCGTCCGTTAGGAAGCTGAAGAGGAAGTTCACCTTTCAGCACGACAGCGACCCAAAGCACACATCCAAATCCACAAAAGCATGGCTTCACCGGAAGAAGATTAACATTTTAGAATAGCCCAGCCAGAACCCAGACCTGAATCCAACTGAACATCTGTGAGGTGATCTGAAGAGGGCTGTGCACAGGAGATGTCACAGGAGTGAGCAAATATTGCCACGTCAATGTATTGCCACGTCATGTAGATTCCTACCCAAAAATACTGATTGCTGTAATAAAATCAAAAGGTGCTTCAACAAAGTATTAGTTTAAGGGTGTGCACACTTATGCAGCCAGGTTATTGTGAGATTTTTGTTTTTCTTTTCTCCCTCAAATATTTCAGTTTTGTCCACGTTATAGGCCACGTTAAAGGTGGAAAAAGTTCTGACATGATTAACAGGGGTGTGACTTTTTATATCTACTGTATATATATCCATACCTGGGAACTCTCCGGGTTTGACCCAGAGATTGCCGGTAGAAGCACTGCTTCTCCGATTCTCTGGGTCAAGACCCGAATCCTCCGGGTCGCGGGGTCTTAACACGCCCCATTCCCCGCCCATTTTCCCTTTAAATTGGGGTGTTTCCTGCTGCCGTCAGGGGGAACTCCCACTGATGTCAGGGGGAACTCCCACCGACGTCAGTGGGCAGTCCTGGCCGCGTCCCGTAAGGGAAGGCTCTGGGTGGCCAGAGCCCAGAAGATCCCAGGTATGTATATATAGCTCTGGCATTGTATCCAGTCCATTATGTGCTACTGCCACAACTTAAGTTTAGTTATATGTTTAAACACTCCTCTGTTTACATGATATACTCCTTTATGTTCTCCAAAGTTTACAAATCCTTAAATATAGTGTATAATAAGCCAACTGCAATGTCAATGACTAGGAAAACCACACATGCATGGGAAAAATAATCCTTTAATTTTGGGACTCTGTATCAAAAATATAAGAATTATTATATCCCTAGTAAAGTTAGCTATTAGCTTATTTTCTACAGACACAAAAGCTGAAATTGTTAATTCTGGCTTCACAGAGCCCATACTAAGTGACTGTCTCAAGCTAGCCTTTTGAGACCATTGTCTTTAAAGTCTATACAGAATGAAGGTCTGTTTTTTGTAGCTGCAGGCGATTGGTGTCAAACCGCGTTATGCTGCATCAAACGGTGGTGACAATTTCATTTTAATACACTGGGCACATTTTAACAAGCAAAGGCAGTCCCGGTAAAGAATACAATATGGAAACTGCCAACAGTAAAAACCTCAATAAGCCTAGTCCTTTGAAGACAATAATATGAAAAAAGCTAAACCACTGAGCCAAGAACATAAAATACATATTTGCTCGAGAAAAAGACCATTAGACGAAAAGTCAATTTTCAAAAACACATTATTTTAATGCCATGGCCTTGGATCTGTGGCTTGACACTCATTTCACTTGAGTAGCATCAATGACAGTGGAAAGGCTATGCCAGAGGCTTGAACAAGTCCTGTTATGTAACCTGTCTCAAGTGGAGTACATGTTTACTGGCATCAAAATGAGCAATGCAATGGTAAACATTTTAAATGTAGTCTCCTAAAATGTTTAAACCCTTAACTATTTTTGTACCGTCGGTAAATGTGTCTTCTTGTAGGAAGATATCTATCTGTCTTTGTGATTGAATGAATTGATCCATCGTTTTTTTCAGAATAAAATCAGCTTTTTATTGATTTTGTAACAAGGTATTGGACCATTAAGATTTTGTTTGGAATATCATAAAATACAATTCGCATAAATTTTATACACAGAAGTATACAAGCGTAATTGTAAATTTGCCATATTTTTATAGTATTGCTGATCTAATACATAGGTGTATGACCAAGACAAACAAAAAGACAGCAGATGGAGCCTTTCGAATTGTTAAACGGAACATTTTTTTGCACTGTGAAAGAATCTCAACGAATGAATGTGTAGTAAAACAATACATTTTTTAAATTTAATCCACAAAATAAAAATGGATAATTTTGTTTCTACCAAAACGCTATAAATAAGTATTGTAAAAACTGTCATTTTTCTTTGTGATATAATAGTCACAATTCTGATTCACAAATGATACAAACTACAGGCATAGTGAATCACAACATCAGAGCACAAAAACATTTAATCTACATATAAACAATTTATAGGATTAATAATAACCCACTTTACCACTCATATTAAGTGGGTGACAACTTTAAGTGTTACTAGTCGAGGGGAGACATATTACACATTACAATGGACTAGTGGAAATTTAGAGCTTGTCATATAAAAAGGAAAAGGACAAAAAAGTTCCACGGAAACAAACTAGATAGTATGAATGGTTCTTATCTGCCAACACACTTCATGTGTTTCACTCTTTAATTAACTTAATCAGTTTTGTTGACAGTGGGAATCATGGGCTAGTTGAGGAGATCCTCACCGGACCGGCCCAGGGAGGTGCAAAATCAATGGCGGTCTATGCTGCTGCACCAAAGACCTCCATTGTGGCTCAATTTGGCCTCCTTGCACTGCTAACAAAGTAAGGTGGCTAAACAGGTAAGGCAGATGGCCATGTCTCACAACCAGTCAATTGTCAAGGTCAGCCCCTCTATACCTGAATTTGGACAATTAAAATGTTGGGGCTTTGCAATGAGATGACTGAGCTTTGTCTAGTTTGGAAAACAAGCTATAAACACTGCTTTACCGTTAAGATTTAGATAGGATGTACAGACAACATTACGTTTAAATAAAATGAGAAGCATTAATAACTAAATGTGAAATCTAATATATAAATAACAATTAAAAACATAGCTTACCTAGCAAACCCTACTCCTCTGCTAACTCCATTGGCGTCTCTTAATATTCTAGTTGAAATAACGTGTCCAAAGGGCTTTAACATGTTCTCCAGCTCTTGCTCATCCATGGACACTGGCAGGTTTGAGATATATAAATTTGTTGGGTCTTGCTCTTGTTGCTGTAAGAAGAGAATAAAAGTCTTTTGTTAGAAACAAACCGATTTAACGTTTGTGAACAATCAAATTTCTTTGTTAACAAAAAATATAGCTCCTATGAAGTGTTTCTAAGTTTATTATTCTACCCATTATTTCAAGTTCCTACCAAAATCTATAGTTTCAGAAGAAGCACACGTTTTGTTTTTGGTTGCTTTATTGTAAGGTACCTCTATTAAATATCAAAGTGTCTTTGATTACTGTATCGATGTAATTCTAATGGGTTTGCTTATCAGATTTCCACCTGTTAGTTTCTACTGTTCAAAGAATATGGGTTGCTTTGTTCAATTCTTTAATGATAAGATTCATGATAACATTTATTTTTAATTAAAATAGTATGTACCATAATAGCAGTTGCAAAAAAAAGCATGCTAGTAAATCAAACATTAAATTCCAGAGCATATTTTATTATGGTATGATGGATTAAATAATTTAAAGGAATCAAGACCAAATTTAGGAGGAAATTAAGCACTCCTGGAGGACCTCCTTTTCTAGGGCTCAACAACTTTTCCACATTTACACAAATAAAACCTAATTAAAGTAAAGTAAAATAAAATTAAAACTGTTTAGCTCAGATTCCTCTACATTCCTTCATTGGCAATGGTCTGTAGGTGATAACAGAATAGAGGGATTTAGGAGTAATTATTTGTGAGGATTTGTTACATTTTATTTGTATTTATAAGGGCAAAATAGTGCTTAAGTAACCCTTGGGCTGAAAATGAGGAGAGGCTAGCTTGAATGGGTCCAAAAAGGTAATTGCCAAGTGGCATGCAGTTGTTTAATGAATAAAACAACCTATCTTTTAATTTTAAAAAAAACAGCATCAGCCCAGCCGATTCTATCTTGTCGGGCAAAGGTTACCCCAGTTGCCGGTGATGCCGTTTAGACAGTATACCTCTGCACTAATACAATGTTGGGTTATCTATAGTGTTGGAGTATAACTATTTTTTAGGCAGGAAGACGCATGTGATAAGCAGGAATGGCTAGTCTGCTATAAGAAATTACTGAATTATCATATTACCATTTGATATTTTAAGAGATTTACTGCAAGAATCTAAACAAGTTTTTCTATACTTTGTAAAGGAACAAAGCTATGTTTCAAGGGTTAATTCTTTCTATTTCCGAAGCAATTTGGGGATTTAGAGCCTTACAACCAATAGACAGGTCAATTATTAGCATCTAACCCTTCAATCTTTCTCCCCCATGTCACAGGTATCAAGGATAATATTAGTAATTAATGAATGTTAATAATAGGGTTGCATCAAGAGTCAATTTGCCATGGATTTGTCACAGCTGATCATTATCATTGCATTAGTTAAAACACTGGGTCATCTCGTACCCAGTTGTAAGTAAATGAATGTTGCATAAGATCATAAGTCTTTAAGAAAAATGGGGAAAGGGCCCTTTTAGTTAATCCTCTGAGATTATATAGAATGTACAAACGAATTCCCTGAGTTTGTGGAAATGAATTGTCCCTGAAAACCTCTGGGGTCGGCTTCCAAATCTATTACAATGGATAAAGCCTTTTAAATAAAGCTAATGTTCGCTATCCCTGAGTTTTCAATGGCAAATTTAGCTATTTCCACAACCTCTTTCGTAAACTACATTAACTTAAATCAAAGACACGGGAGCAGCCACAAAGAGTAAAGCTGTCCTAATCAGCATGCCACGGCTGAGACGCCACGGCTGAGACACCACGGCTGAAAAGTCAAGCTTCACTACCCACGGTAGAAGCAGAAAGGAGGTACACAATTCAATTCAGCAGAATTATATACACCTTTAAGGCTAAGGAAAGTAAATAGCGTGTATAGTAACCAGTCTTTTTAGGGTTAAGCCTTGACCTACACAAGCAAGAAATAAAACAGACAGTCTCACAGGGCCATCAATGAAGGAACCATTCTCTGACATATGTACGACAAATAATGTGAAAGCTTCTGTCTGAAACTCCAACAGGGATAAAGGTTTAGGCCCATTTTTAACAAGTACAACCTTTGTTTATGGACGCAGGTTCTCAGTTTGATTCACACCTCAGCAGTGGAAATCAACGTGTCCTCAGAGGCGCATCAGTTTTTCGAAGTGTCTGCATTACTTGAAGTACCGCTGTAACTTAAACAAGATCTAGTGGAACCATTAGCCTCGGGGCGCATTCAACAAGATCCAAATTAAATTGATTGAACACAACAGTGTAACAAATGGCAGTAATATGAACCCATGTCGCCTGCCTCTTATTGCTGAAGCTACTGGCTCTCTGGGTAACTTGATGACTTGAGAGGATTTTTTCTTCCCAGAGATATAACTTGCTGAATATGTAGAAAATGAACAGTCTAGTTTAATAGATACTATTTGGTGTTCTTAACAATATCAAACAATATGAAAATTTTGCAGAGAAGGATGGATAATACAGAACACGGGAAACAGTATTTGATTCAATGCTGTACTTTAAAAAAACCTGATATTTTTCAACTATGGAGAACTAATATTACAGTTTCTTAGTGGTAATAGTAATGATGCACAATAGGGATTGTATCAAAATAAATGTAACAAATTAATGTCAAGTGCTTGAGCATTTTATTACTTTTCAACAGGGAATATACAATGATGAAAGTTGAATAGCAATTACCTCAACTTAACTAATATCATCATAGCATACATTGTACGAACACAAAAATCAGACTGGAGCAGGTGATACGGTTTTGCAAGAGCCAACCCGAGTTAGCAGATCCAGCCCAAACTGCTCTTTGAATTTAGAATTTTCCTTATTTTTCCAAAAGCTAGGAATGGGATCTGGCTTATCTCCAGAATGGCTTGTGTAGTTTCACTGACCAGCTTGGCCGCCATTAACATGAACAGAAAACAAATGTAACAAAAGTATTTCACAGTTTATGTTATGTATATCATGACATGATACCGAAAACAAGCGTCATGTTAATAAAACCCTTTATCATTTTTTTTTAAATCATAGGAATCATTCCACAAACAGGTAAAAGTGCTTACTACTAAAACAAGGCCTTTTAAACCTAACACCATTGTGATAAGAATACAGCTCTTTAATTTTTTTAACAAAAAAAACCCACACCAAATGTTTATTAATATATGTGAAAAATGTATATTTTCAATAGAGACTTTTAAGGATGGGTAACAAACAGTATAAAACAAAGCAGCTAGTCCTAAAAATCAGAAACTCCCTATAAAATAGGGAGAACCTATAAAAGCAATCAAAGTCATCCAGATAAAAATCTCTATTCAAAGTGGCTCCTAATAAATGGATAAAATAGTAAATACTCACCACTGAGAGAATACTGCCTGGCCAGGTACGCCTCTGCCTAGATGTGGTAGATCTACAACCTCCATGATGCTCAATTAGCCCATGGCTTACATCATGGTAGTTGTAGTTTCAAACCATCTAGGGAGCTACCTGTTGGCTACCCTGCTATGCATTTATTTTAAATCATGTATGGATCTTTTTTGTACTCCTTTAGAAGTATTTACATCCAGCCCCTACGAGCTCAGTGCATTGTCTGTCAGATGTGGTTTGGTCTGCTCTATTACTGAGATATTTAGCTGGAACTTGTTAGCTGTCCTCCGACATAAAGCCTGAACTTTAGGTACGCAAAAAAAAGTTTCCATTTTCTACACATGCTAAAGATTAATCGTTCTTTACTAAGCTCATAAATCAAAAAGAATGGTAATTGAGTCAATTAAGCCAGCTAAACCTCATACATTAAGTGAAAGCTGCAGTATTACCCAGAACTACACTATGGTATATTAAAGTAGTATAAGAGCTAAAATAACTGCTAAGACTCTCACGTTTATTCAACTGAGGGCCCGTGGTGGTAGAACTCATTAAGAGCTTTTCTCAGAGCAACAAAATCATTGATATTCATTGCACTTTGGTGGACAATAAAAAAATCCCTAAGCATACGCAAAGGGCTGGCTTCGTTTCTCCATTCTTGTTGTAATGAACATGAGACAAAATCAGTGCACACGTTTTCATTTAACTTTCTCTATAAATATTATTAATACTTTAATAAAGACATGATAAAAGAAATATAATATGATCATTACTGAAAAAACAATTATGCAGCTTCCTCTATATGCAATACCCCTTAAACTTGTTATTGACTGTATAGACTATAAAGCCGTGAAGGGAGTTTAGTTCCGACACCGGCAACACAGTCTTTTTGGGGGGGACTTTACAAACATTTGCCTCTGGTGAGTTCTTCCGGTTTTAAATTGTTAGGTTTGGTGGAGCATGCATATTTTAGTATGTATATAAGTATGTATGCAGTACGAGAACATGGATCCTCCACCAAACCTAACCATTTCAAACCGAGTGAACACACCAGAGGAAGATGTTTGTAAAGCCCCCCAAAATGACTGTATTGCTGATGTTGGAACATCATGTTCAAGGAAGCCCTAATATTTCTGGGGTCGTATATCTTGAGCAGCGCTATAAACGTTCTGGGTCGGCGGGATTGTTGGGAGTTGTGGTTCTGCATACGCCAGAGGGCCACTGCCTGCCTGAACTTGTACTGCTGTACTGTTTTATATTAGTTTTCAATATACTAGTGTCCTAGTGCCAATACAAATTAAAGGGCGTTCTGCATTCCTAATTTTGCATGCAATGGGAGCTGCTCAGCTCTCTCTGCCTTGAATTATAACTGAAGATCGAACAGCACTTTCGTCTCATGGGACAAACTCATGGGACAAACTGCATGGTTATTAGGGCCGAGCCGAGACATAGCACTTACTGCCTTACTAAGTCATTAACTGAACATTGTTAATGGGGCTGTAAAGTCTTCAATCTATCCTATCTTTTATGCTAGAAAAAAAATGTATCGTATTAAAACAGAGGTTGCCAAGATTAAAGCCGTTTGCCAGGACTGATTAAACTGTGCATAGCGAGGTATATAACCAAGCCTTGCTTGTTATTCATGCTCTTACATAGTTACTGAGTTTGAAGATACATCCAGCAATAAGGTTTCACCTAAGTAATGTTATTAAAATGTTAAAAAGCAGTAAAGTAATTCAAGAAAGCTTTGGAAGAAGGCACTATATAAATAATAATATCATTATTATCAGTAACAGTGATTCTAAAAAGGGAAGACTAGATGGTCCAATGTGTTCCTTTCTGTCATCACTATCTATCTATCTATCGATCTATCTATCTATCTATCTATCTATCTATCTATCCATCCATCTAACTATCATCGACGGAACGAGCTATAGAACTACAAATTTTGCTTTAGTGGTAGCATTCCTTTCTATTTCAAAAGTGGATGTCTGATTTTGCTCCCGACATACATTCATGTCCTAATTTATCACAAGAAAGACCACATATGCACTCAGAGTGCCATTCTTTATGGGTACAGTGGAAGGCAAGTGGTGGCGTGAAACTTGCCCAGTTCCATAGTGCCCACATCCTTTAACATATACCCTGAATACTTGAAGTTATTTAGCATGTCTATTTGTTCCGGCCTCGACCATTTCCCCTATTTCTCGCCAGCAAGCCATCGTTGGAGGGGACATCAGAGCTAGTTGTGCCTTAGTAGCAGCTCAAGTTTCAGCAGCAAGAACTATCATGAAAACTATCTAAACTAAAAACATATTATCAAGGCTTCATTGTGGGTTTGCTGATACGTACATGATGTCAATATACATTTACATAGCCCATTAATGAGGTTTTAAGAGTTTATATGACTCTGACCTGCTTATTTGCATGTTACTTTAGTATTTCTTTATAGTTTGCCTAATTGCTCATCAGTTGATGTTCACACCATTAAATGAACCTTGACTGGTTTGGACATTCTATACACATGCATGGAAATTGTTCCCATTGATTTTAATGACAGCACTTGACTGCCACTCATTGACCAATCACTGGCAAGAATTGCTAGAAAACAGAAGAAGGAGACAGCTGGAGAGAGGAAAGTCCTTTATTTATTTATTTTTGAAAAATGCATATTAAAGTACAGGGTATATGCATTCTACTTTAGTGGGAGCATCAGGAACACTTAAACTGTCCCGTTTGACGTTTGATGCAAGCAAAATATAAGGACGCTAGCAGAGGACGCAGTAGCGATATTTATCTTTCTGTTGGATCATTGCGCTTTTAGTACATGGTAGCGATATAAGGCAATATGACCTTTACTTTGGCTTACAGTGTTGGTGAGAACCGTGTATTTATGTAAATGAAAAAATTAAAAAATCATCAAATTGGCCTAAGATTGATATTGGCATGATAACCATTAAGTGTATTTTCCCTATTGTATTCTGTAATCCTACAGCATCATTTTTTGCTGAGAATTTCCCAGAACTTCTTAACTTGGGAAAAAAATGTCACTTGGAAGTATCCTTTGATTTATAGGCATTTTATTCAGGACAAGTTGGAAGAGGAGCTCCTGATTTAGCTTCATTCCGTCTCACGGGAACAGCCGGATGCCCCAAGTTCCATAGAGTTTTAGCTAGCTACAGATTTGTTTTTTGGCAAGGGATTTCCATTTCTAGGTGTCCTCTAAACAGTGAATTATAAATGACCCTAATTCTACATTGCCATTAATCACTACATCGCTTTTAACCATAGTTTGACTTGCTGAGCTGGTTTACCTATAAGACACTGAGTATAATAAATAACCCTCCTTCATTGTGTATGCGCGGCACATAACGGAGAGAAAAAACATGCCTTTGATATCACAAAAAGTATCACAAGTACTTGTTAATGCAGCATTTATACACATTTTCTGTTCTCAGCACCTTGTTGTGTCTGCAATGTTAATTGTGAGCTCATCTAAGCAGAGCCCCCTAACCCCCGCATCTGTGTACACAATCACTGATAACTAAAATGGGTGTCTCAGCTCGCTCGGCGTTGCTTGAACTACAATATGTTGACACTATATAAATAAATTATCACAACGGTTTTGCTTGAGAATAGTAAACCTAGCACGCAGGTCCAAAGTGATCCCAGAGAGGCAAGAAAGTATTGGGTAACTTAAGTCTCTCCAATAAATGAATATCCCGTAGCCAATTTCTTAGGTCAATGATTATTTCCATGTATATATATCCAGTAACGTAGATGAAAGAAAGACGCTTAAGTGAAATTATATCCAAAAAGTAACTGGAATATATACGTACTTTCAGAAAGTGTTGTTTTTCCCCAATATCGATTTTTGATGTACACAACTAGTTAATTGAGTTTTTTTTATATTTGTTTTTAGACATGTTGTTTAAGCTAAAGTATTGTAGAAACAGGCATATCTTTCTAAAATATAACCGATGACACCGATGATACAATACACAGTGCAAGAAAAAAGTAAATTGTGTATTCCTAATCTGAGATTATAGCTCTCGTGGTTGAAAAAAAATAACAAGATGACTGTCCCAATAAACGTATTTGGCTGGCTTTATTCAGATGTCTGGAAATCACATGTACAGACTATGTCCTGGGACTTGAGCCATTTCATAAATGTATTTAGACCTAAATTACATTTATTTATTTTACAGTACAGTTCCCGCTATCTATTACTAAATTATAAGGTACAGCTGTCTGAAATGGATAGCCTATTTTCCCATAGAGCCCCACTTTTTTAAGCATATATTCAAGGGGTATGACAAGACTACATTAGGAAAAGAGGGCCCTGCTTACAATTAATATGCATTATTTAGCTATAAAAGCTATGAGGTCACTTTGGAAGAAGCTGCAGCCCCAAGACTACAGCGTACTGCTCCCACACCTGTACTCCACCAGTCACGCTTAAAGCTGCCAAACACTGGCAAGGAAGGGCTTCAATTGAAAGCATGTACATGGTGTGGGTCACAATAATGAGGATCCAGACAAAGTTTATAGCTGTGTTTAGAGCTGCTGGAAATACTAATCAGTCCTTAAAAATTTAACGTTTGTTGATTAAGACTACTTACAGTGTATTATGTATACTAAGGTATACATAATAGTATAGGAAGTAGGATTTAGGAAATGGGTCAGCTGTTCTTTAATTTTAATGCCATTTAGCAAAGATTTGAGCTCAATGTGGCTGTTACATTATATCTAAAATACTAATGATATAGATATTTAGATGATGGGACATAAATTCTTGAGTACAATATTATTGTACAATAATATTCTAGCCTGACGTGTTATCCTCTTATATTGTTAATAAGGTAAGACATGAGCTCCAAGACAGTTCACCTTATGCATAAATACAGTCTAATGAACGTAATTGTGAAGGTTTATTTGCAATGCAGTCATAATAAAGAACATTCAGTGACAAACAGCAGTTATTAAGCATGTGAATTAATGATTTGTCCTGCTCATTTTCTCGGTCTTAAGTAAGCCACAGTTTGATATTTTTAGACAGTACTTTAGTTACACTTTGATATTTTTAGACAGTACCTTAGCCACAGTTACATATTTTTAGACCGGACCTAAGGCACCATTTTTGTCACTATCTGAAAATTAAATTAAAAAGGAAAATAAATAAATACTAGGCATATCTTGTAAAAACTATAATCCTTTAAATAGAACATCTCATCATTACAGTGATGTTTTTTTTCTGTAACTGTATATCAGAGTAACATAGTATTTACTATGGTGGTGGTGGCATTTATCTCCAGTGCTGCCTAGAGAGATTCATGGGCCTGGACCTGAATATTTTGATGGGCCTTTGTATGGAAACGTAGAAAGTGATGACAGACAAGAACCATTCAGCGCATATAGTCTGCCCAACCTCTAAATACTTTCCTTAGTCCTTGGCCTTATCTTATATCTAGCCTTATGCCTACTCCATGCTTGCTTAAATGCCTTTACTTAATAAATTAGAATGGGGGGAGTAAGAGGCTACGGAAAAAGTTTTGAAGCCCCTAGAATTAGTAATGAGCACATGGAGTACATATTATTAGTAGTGGGCACAGAGAGCCCCTAGAATTAGTAATGTCACACAGGTAGCTCTTTGCAGAAGCAGAATGTACAAGGGGCCCTTACATTTAATAGTGTGACCAAGGGGGGCCTTAGAATAAGGAATGGGTATAGGGATCCGCTATGATTAATAATAGGACATAGGAAGCCCCTACAATTTGTAATAGGACACAGGAAACACTCAAAATAAACAGTAGCTATAGGGAGCCCCTGGAATTGGTAATAGGACATATGGAACTCTAGAATACGTCAATGGACACAGAGAGCCTCGAAATGAACAGTATTTTAATGGTAGTAGCTTTTGGAAGTAGTACTGGGATGCAGATAGAATTAGTAGTGAGGTACTGATGAGTTTATCAGATTTAGTATAATAATGAGTGATAAGACGATCGAAGCCGTTATGCACTTCCAACCTATGCATTGCACTCAACCTATGCCTAAAACAGCAGACGTAAGGAAACGAGGGAGCTCATGGGTAAGGAATCAAAAAAAGCGGCATACCTTGTGACTTTGTCTAAGGCCAAGACATGTCCATATTTCCGCTGTCTTTTAACGTATGTAGCTGTCTTCCAATCACATATTTTATGTTCTTACATTTTTATCATCTATACTTTATAATCCACCCATATAAAAGTTATCATTGTCAATGTTTAATAAACACACAGTGAGTGATCCTACCCCACCTGTCTGCTAAAGTAATTTAAGTAAAAACAGCTACTTCAGGCGCTTTTCTTTTTTGTAGCACAAGAAAGAAAATGGGCTGGCTGTCTCAAGGACAAATGTCAAAAGACAAATGTCACAGAAGGGTACATTCATTGATTCTTTTATTACGAGGCAAAAGGTCACATTAGAAGAGTGTCTTGCGGAACAGAGGGTTGTGGGGTTAGATGCAAGTTCACAAAGAAATGCCTGCTTGATGGCACGCCATTTATACTAAGTACCCAGTCATATTTATAAATTTTGGCACTGCCCTCACGAAGGCTTTTCTTTTCCAATAAATATGAAGCGAATATCCTTTCATCCCATTACATACCGCAGATGCCAAGTGTTTTGAATCAGAGAGAAGAGGTTAATTGTCAGTACTGCAAAAGGAATAAAGAGCCACAAAAAGTAGCTTTGTTTTACAGATGATACCACGGGGCACAAAGTTTCAGAAATCTCTAGATCTTGTTTATCTGATCTGAACTGTTAATATGTAGACATTCCCAGAGGCAGTATGGTTATTACAGCTTTGAACTCAACCTTCAACATCTGAGAGAACGGCAAAATGTCCCCGGAGAGCATGCCAGTCTAAACAAAGGAACAAAGGATGGGGGGCGTACAGTTAGTTGGACAAGATGTCTAAAATGCAAAGTGCTGTTTTCTGGACCAGATACCATCGACTAAGTGTTAGGTGCAACGGATCCATGTCAAGTAAAAAAAAAAAATGTAACTTCCATAAATGTTACAACTGAATACATTAATGAAGCCACGTAATAGTGTATACCAATTAAAAGAAATCATATGTATCAGAAATCCACCAAGGGAGCAGCCAACTTAACTTCCTGTTATCAGGATCTGCATGATTATCATCGCAACTCAATTATTTTTCCCATTTTGATAATGTACTGCTCCCGTTTCATAGAGGCTAGATAAACTTTGGTAATGGGGATAATTAAAGGGGCTAAATTACCTTATAAAAACGACACGTACCTTGCGCATTTCATTTGGAAATCAGAGTAACCGTTTTGTAAATATTTGGTTTAAATGTAAGGGACTATTTTAAGGGCGGGAAAAAAAGTAAAGGACAGGTACCTCAGACGAAGGTTAAATCTGTGCCAAAATATAGCTAAACAAGCATTTTAATTCATTTCCTATCCAGTTATCTCTTTGGCCCACATTTGCAAAGGCATACGCAAATCAGTGAGATCATAAACAATCTGTTATTTGGCAACAAATACTTATCCAAACTCCGAGAACAAAAGTTATTAATGGCTGCTTCTATTGTACACATATAAGGTGGGTTTTAATACATATAAATAGTTCAAAACACTATTATATAAATTATTTAGTGTATCGAATCCTAAGAGGAAACTTTGGGTAGAACGATGGAGACATTTTAATCCAAAACGTTACAGAAAAAAACAGCACTAGTGATAGATGTTTATAGCGCTCGATTCAATCATTGTTTATCTCAAATGTCATTTTTGCTTTTCAAAAGTTTATTTTAAAAAATTCTCCTGTCTATGAGACAAAAAAAATTGACGGCAGATAAGAAACAGATAAGCCCATCTATTCTGCCCATTTTTCCAAAGTGAGTATGCACCAGACCTGCCTTTGCTTTGAAAATATATATATCAAAATAAATAGTAGAGAGTTTAGGTCTTTCACCAATATACAGTTACTGCAAAAAGGAAAACATATTTTCAAGAAACATTTGACCCATCTAGTCTCCAGGTTTTCTTGCTCTAAACACTCTTAAACCTTAATCATCTCTTGGTCTTGTATTAGATTCAGGATACTCATATGTCTAGCCCATGTATGTTTCAATTCTCTCACAAAAATTTGAACGTTTCTACTGTAGAATATTTTTTCATGATACAAAGTGTTGGAGCGTTTTTGGAAGATTATCGGGATTGCAATTTTATAGTTACTTGCAGAGGTTAAATTCTAATAATTTGTATTTGCACCATCTTGTTTCCATTTCTGTGTATGTTAAGAATGACTCGCTGCCTAGTCATCATTTAAGTGTTACAAAGTACATAGTCCTTTAATTCTGGTTATATCTTTTTCTTTAATATGACAAAAGTGTCACGTCACCTGTACAAAGCCAGCCGCAGACAGTGACAGCAATCAATACGACACGAAGATATTATAGATTGGTTATTTAATATACCCGGTTACAGATAAAGTTAGCAAACAAGAAAAAAATATAATCCTGTAACATAATTTGCTACACTGAGGAAACTCAAACTGAAGGTCGTTATAAAAACTAAAGAAAATCTCATGGGGCATGCTGTCTGTTGGAGGCATAGCATTTTTAATCTTTATGTCTGGATTTAACTTTTCCTGTGAGTCTTTGCATTTTAATTTCTACGTGTTTGAGCAGTTGATACCTTGTTGGGTACAATTTTATTACTCATCTGCAATTTGAATATACCTCATGCAGGTTTACCAACTGTCCTTCTTTGAGGAAAACAGCAACAAACAGTTATTGAGAAAATTACCAATTTCCAAAAAAAAGGAAAAGGTGGAAATTAAGGTGTATAAAATTTGACAACATGCTCTTCAGCTCATGGGGCGAATTTGCATCAACATCTGTCTTACGTTATTTGCTTTAATGCAGTCTGCACACCTTATGATTAAACAAAACTGCAATATTCAAGTTAAAAGCGAAATTATTCAGCTGAGACCAGAGAGGTGTCTTTTTTCTTTATTTTCTACTGCTCCCCTTCCTTTTCCCCTTTCCTTGCTTCATGTTGCCTCGTCTTTGTTCTTTTTAACCTTGCTTCCTTCCTCCCTCCTTTCTTCTTTCCTTTGTTCTTCTCTTAATTTCTTTAGTTCTTTATTTTGCTTCTTTGCTTTCATCCCTTTGTTCCTTCTTTTCCTGCTTTCATTTCCTTCCTTGCTTTGCAAATTAATCTCATCAAAATCCCCCCCGCTCAGGTAATTCTAGTTTACATTGCTTTGTACAGCATAAAACATTACAGGGAGCTTCCGATTGGCATCTGATTGGGTTTTGCTCACTTTCGATATTTTAGAAATGTTAAAAATATGAGATATATCAGCGTGAGCAGTTATAGGTGCCCTGAAATAATATTATATTGTGTTTTTGATCTATTTAAATTGTGTTATTTTTGGGAAATAATATTTCTAAAATGATACAATGTAATGTTATATAATACACTTGCAACATTGTTAGTAAAAATGGGATAAATAATATAATGTCTTTATAAAAATTCATGAGGAAGGAAACTGAAAAATTGGTAAGAAAACTTCCTTCCTCAATGATATGGTATTTTTATTTACTTATTTATTTTCCATTCACATTCTATTTAGTTAAAAATTTGTTAGGCGTTTCACCTTTTAGAATGTATAATCTGTTTAGTCATTGTAATTTCCACACTCATTTAATCTCCTAAATACAATATTTCTAACAAAAGGTCATCATGATCAGTAAACACATTACAGTAGTCTATAATATAAGATTATTGATCCCATTATTTGGTTGCTAATGTTTTAACATATTTTACCCTTTTGTTGTGTCTTTTTTAAAATATGTCAGCTTCACTTCTCTATTTCGGCCGACACTTAGACACAAGCACAGAAGTATCTACGGCAATTACTGGCTGTCTTTCCGCACGTCACTGAGACTATAACTGAAGAGGGCTACTTGGCAATTCTTTACAGTTAGGTCAAATGGAAAAGCCACGCTGCTTAATAATATCTTTTAAAAAATGCAATAATTGCTGTTTAAATGATAGCCATACCATTTATTAAATGAGTGGCACCTATGTCACCAAACAGCAAACAATAAGCAGAAAATGGAATGTGTCAGTATAGGTTAAAAAATATAGAAAAGATACCTTTTGACTTCACAGACAATTTGTGCTAAAAGTATTGGGAGATTAACATCTGTAACAAGCAGCACATTAAAACAATGGTCGGACTGGGGATAACAAGGCGGCAGCAATCAACAATTGGGGTGGGCTAGTCCAGGTCTGCATGTATATAGCTTATGACCAATTCGAGGAGTTTGAGAGGTTAGTAAACTCTACTGATCGACTAAGGATTCTGGCAACTGAAGTTCAACAGCAACTAGAGAGTCAATGGTTCAGTGCAGGTCATTAAAACTCTCACCAGAACATTATTATTAATTGCTGTTTTTTTGATAGCACCATCATATTCCACAGTACAATTCAGTAAAGAAAACATAACAAGTAATATATAACATAAACATTTGACTTACAGAAACAACAGGTGCTCAAACGAGCATACAATCTAGAGGTTAATAGACAAGTATGAATAAATCTGTGTGTTGATGCATGTATTATATGTATTGGTTTATGGAATGACTACCACTCAGAGAAATATTCAGAATTCAATTTCAGCTGACATCCAGCCCCGACAAGTAAGCTCCATCTATATAAGAAAGACTACCTATACCCTGAGTAAAAAGCTGCTCGCTGATGTGATGGCAATGTGGGACCCGTGTGACCTTGAGTTACCTTGAACAGCACATAAACACTTAGACAAGCATTCTCCTTACCACTGAATCAGCCTTCTAGGAAGCCCAGACAGCGCTCTGGTGGTAAGTCCAGGAGTAACTTACTCCATATAACATATATAATCTATATAATATATTTACATCACCCCATACATACTTAATACGATTTTGCATGAGTGATTTAATGTCTCCGCATTAAGTGTATAGCACCCACTGAACATCTATGCCCCTTTAACAATTTTGGTATTATGAATGTGCAGTTGGGTGACGGTCAGCAGCTGAGACATAAGTCCTGTTGTGGTACCGTCCTGAAAAACACGGGACAATATATGTTTTACAGTATTTATGGTTATGAAATAATATTCATAGCTCACAGTTCCAATGGCCAGCATTTAGCTATATCAATTGAAGACCAGGTTAACTTCTAGCAACCTCTATAGTTATGGTCAAAATATTTAACAAAGGCAGCATGAAATTGATAATAACCTTAACACACATTAAATCACACTGGTGCAGAAGGAGAACAGGGCCCTGCTCTGGGGAGTTTACAATCTATTGTACCATGTATTATGCCATACAGTGATTAAGCAATGCTTAATAACATTACATTCTAAATAAATATCAAAACGATTTGTAAAGAATGAGTGCTATCCAAGTTGTATGTCGTATGCTATAATATATCCTTTAACATAATAAATACAGTTATCGTTTGACTAACCACTTTGTATACGATTACAGCGACCACACCATAACTACATTTTAGTGGTTTCTTTTCTAACCCCTAATGTATAAACATATGATTTACATATTTCTAATAGACATGATCAAAGAATTCGGGTTTGCCTTAATAAACTAAATTCCTAACATATGACAAAGCAAACCGAGCGGGACCTGTTTATAGAATTCGATGTCTCTGGTGGATTCTTTACTATAAAAGCTGGTATGATAGTCAAATACACGTTAAAAAGTAATGTTAGAAACATTGCTACTAATATTTATCCTTAAGGACAGAGCTGTTTTTTTATTTTTTTGTACCCTTCGTGACAATGGCTGTTTTAATATTTTGGGCTTTTTTGCAAGTTATAGGGCAATAAGTACAAATAGTATATTGCTATTTCAAAACTTTTTTTTGTTTGTTTGTTTACGAAATCTGCCCCAGTTCAATTAACACCCATAGAACTATATACGTTTGAAGACTAAACAGGGTATTTGAAATGCAGGCATTTTAACCCTTTCCATGGACCAATTCTACTACCAGCCGTTGTCAAAATTTGTGGTAGTATTTTTTGGTGTTTTCTTTTTCCCATACATATTGCACTTTAGATACGAATTTACAGCTCCTGGTATATGACACTGCCAAACAACACATTTTGGAATATGTGTTCAGCAACAGCTCCTGTAGCTTGGGGGTACGTCAATTGTCATCAAAGGGTTAAAGCTAATTGATATCACCACAGTTGTGACACTAGAGATAAGAAAAAATATTTGTTATCATAAAAGAAAACCTATTAGTTATCAAAACCTGATCCAATCATATTTTTGGCTGCTGTTAATTGTGACATTGCTGAAACATATATGGTTGTGCATAAAAGGCTATTTTTTAAAAGCGGTCTTCTCACTATAGCAACCAAAGGAATATTAAAGTCTGTAAAAATATTGTGGTTGTCATGGTGATAAGTCCAGAATCACTTTTTCATACATAGCCCACATATATTTAATATCTGTAGAAGACCTTGGTACGTTTTCTAGTTCTAATAACAGTGCGGCACGAGGATGGTCATAAATCATCTTAGTGGCACCAGCACATTGTATCAATAAACTCTAATAAAGTCCCCTTGACTTCAATACCTGACTATTCTTGAATATAAGTTTGGTATTCTCCAAATAGTATAGCATTCTTAACAATGCAGTCTTGCTGCCCTTAATCAAAGAAGAAGCTACTAGTTAATTATTACTATGGTGCATAGGTTACGCCTGTGTTTTAACCCAAAGAAGCACATGTCTGCATTGACAGACAGAGGCTAACAAGTTGTAAGGTACACATATTGATTATTAACCAATTTAATTCACTAGATCAACTTCAGACAAAAAATGTAAAGATATGCTCAACATGACAGATGCATATGTCATATAGGACAATGAAATGCATACTGGTAGGTATATGTTTATTCATACATGGATGCCAGTATCTGTTACAATGGTTGGGGAAATTATTAATGCCAATGTCGCATTTATTAAAAAAAAAATGACACGAAATGTCAGGTGTCTATGCCGATTACAGGCAACCATCCATGCTATAAAATAAACATAAATAGTGTATTAGTACAAGCCTAATGTGGCCAGTAAGTGATGACTCAAGCATATGCTTTCTAGGGGAATCTAACTGATGTTCAGCTGCACTAACAGGTGGTTTAAAGCAGAGGGTTTAAAGCAATATTGGCTCCTTGGATTATCAAAGATTGTTAAGGAGAAAAGTAATTCCTTACTGGAGCTACCTTATGGTTTTGTCAAGTCCATCTCTACAGGACACTGACGTGACATATGTATGTGTTAAATATAATAAACCTCATTCATCAAAGTCTTCCAGCGGTTAAACTTAAATACTGTAAGTAAATCAGATTTAGGAAATGAAACAATAATTTCCAGCAATTTTTTTTCTTCTACTTGGATAAGTGTAGTTGTGTCCCT
>VKOC01017560.1:0-42827 GCA_009364415.1 Spea multiplicata | reverse complement strand
CAGCTGAACCCGAACAGCTCAGGAACGAGGGGACAGCCGCGGGGGACGAGGGGAACAAAGAATGCTGTAAAAATGTTGTTTGACATAACAGCCACCGGGTGTGCCCGGGTTATGTGTTAATAATACACGGCCTGGATACGGTTACAACTATACGTCTCAACGAATTCATTTCCTTCTCTGCGTTTCTCTGATACTGAAGTTTTATGATTTTTTGTATAATCGGTCGCTTTATCTTTTATATAACAGCAGGAGGGGTTTGGCGTCGCTCCTGATTCTGGAGATAATGGTTTCTTGTTTTGAGGAGGGATTCTGTGTTATTACAGCCGTATAGAGGGGTTTTGTGAATATATTTTATTATATTTGACGCAGGCTTTTCCTATGATTTTTATTATGAATGGTGTTTATCGTTCAGCCTCTTCTATGATTTCGTATCATGTATCTCCAAACACTTTTTTAGCGTTAGTATTCTGTTGTCACTCTGGGTCATGTATGAGCATTATTATTATCCACACTTCACATATTACTACATGTTTTATTCCGTTTTAAATATTTAATCTTCCATCACACGCAATGTAACAGAGCTTTCACGCACCAACTACTCGTTTAGTCAGCCCTATTATTATTATTTTATTATTTATTTTTATAGAAAATTAGATGATCTGATCAAAAAATGGCAGAAAGTCCTTCTTGTCCTGAAACAAACTATTTATAACTTGTGAGTTCAGGAAAGGGACGTTAAGATAGCCTCGGGGACGAAGGGAAGAAGAAATGTTGTAAAAATGTTTGTTAACATAACGTGGCAGCCGCCGGCTTGTTTTGGTTTAGACTGCCTGGAAATTGCTAACTGTATCAACAATAAAATGCAATTAAAACAAGAGAAAGGAAACCTCCCTGTCTTCCCTGGGTGTGCGTTAATAAAACACGGCCTGGATGCAGGTCCCACCTAAAGGTCTCAACAATTACATTATAATCACCTTATCTTCAGGGCTTTGAAAACACATCGCGTTCCGACACAGGAGGAATCAAATCGCCAGATCACCGGGTGAGTTTATTGCGCAATCCTTCTCGTGCTTCTCGTCCTGAATGTTCGTTTTCAGCTTCTGTGTTTCTGGAACTCAGTAACTCAGCGTTTACAAAGATCCATCCGGCCCCCGGCGGCCCCCAGCTAGTCGCCCCTTTCTCCTGCTGTAACGACTCAAACCTTAATCCAGGCATGTCCAAAGTCTGCCCTTAGGGCCAATTGTGGCCCACGTTCCGGACTGATAAGGCCCCACAGATAAGTTGCCCACACATAGATCTGCCTTTTTATATTAAAGGCAGCGATTTAACACCTGTTTAGATTTGTCATCCAAGTCACAAAATGAAAAGTCTGCCGTTTTCAATAAACTTTGCGTAAAATAGTTAATTTGCATTTAATTTTAATGGTTCAAAGAATGTCAGGCAAAATGGTCGGCCCTCGCACGCTCACTTCATCAAATCTGGCACTCTTCGAAAAACGTTTGGACATGCCTGCCTTAATCAGTCGTTGGTCTCGTCTTAGATTCAGGAGCCGTATGTCTATCCCATGCATGTTTAATCCCCTCACTGTAT
Source organism: Spea multiplicata (assembly GCA_009364415.1). Lineage (NCBI taxonomy): Eukaryota > Metazoa > Chordata > Amphibia > Anura > Pelobatidae > Spea > Spea multiplicata. Next base: position 41,237 of record VKOC01017560.1, on the reverse strand, counting down.
TACCCCTCTACCACCTCTGCTGGGAGGCTGTTCCACTTATCTCCCAGCCTCCTAGTAAAGTTAAACTTCCTTCCATTCCATCTCAGCCTCTGACCCTCTAGCCCAGGGGAATTGGCTGAGAGTGATGACATTTACACACCAGGCAGCCACAGTAGAAACACAGAAAATATACCTATTACATCATAAAAAAGGTAAACAAAACCCTCCCCCGTTTTTGGTGTCAGAACGCCCTTTTCTTCCACACAATCTGCTCTGACTCATTTCTAAAAATATTAGTTCAGTGACAAAAAATGTATTGTTTTCCTTGCATGTTTAACCTTTAGTATCCCGGAAGGATAAGCGATCTCTTTTTGATTTTCTTTTTTTTTTTTTAGTATGTCGCGGAACAAACACTCGGAAGGAATGGAAACTCTCAGAATGTCTGTCTCTGTAATGAAGCCGCTGCGTTGGGTAAGTCGGGGTCACAGTAATGGAATTCACCATTTCCAAACTTTACACCAGAATCACTTTCTCCGTTACCCCCTATAGCTGCGCATTAACCCAGCATTGCCCACAAAATCAAGGTGCTACCATGGCCATCCCAGTCCCCTGACTTGAACCCCATAGAAGCTGAAGAGGGGAGTCCACCAGCACCGACCTCAAAATGTGAAGGATCTACAGAGATTCTGTATGGATGAATGGTCTCAGAACCCTTGCCATGGATTCCCCAACCTCAGAGATGTTATTTGTCAAATGGAGGTGGCACAAAGTATTGACAAAAATGGTGACAATAATTGTGCCACACATACATTTAACACATTTTAGTTTTTTTAATAAACCTGTGAAAACAGAGCAGATTCAGATATCTCTGATGCTGCTATTATTATTTCATTTATTAAGCGCAACAAATTACGGAGCTCCATACAATATAAATGGGGCAAATAACACAAATATACATTAACACAAACAGACACATCAGGAGATGAGAACCTGGCCTGTGAGCCGCCATCTAGCCTTATGGTCCTTTACACAAAGTTTCTGGCGGGATTGGTTGCCTTATGAGGGCCCGGCTTGAGAAGCTTACAATCTATTGGAATATTATGGGTAATTGAAACAAAACTAGGGGTTAGAAGAGAGAGTAGGGGGTCTCTTGTAGCAGTAATTAGGGGTCAGTGGTTTGAGGATGCAGAGGGTGGGTTGGTGTTACCGTTTCAGAAGGTGGCTGGCAGAGGGCTTGGGAAGCAACAGAAAGGCTACAAGAGAAGAGAGAGAGATGAGATAAAACAGAGTTCTCTTAGGTAAAAGCGGCAGACTTGTGGATTGTAGGAGGCCAGAGGGGGAGGGGATCAGGACAAAGGAGTTCACAATTACCAACATTTGGCCAAAAAAGTAACAATCTCCCCAAAGAACATATTTGGTACATATACAGGAAAACATACATAATTATACAAAATATGAATTTATAAACTCGCTTGCGGACCTGGCAGAGAAGTCCAGGGGCCTGGTTTCAGAAGAAGGCTAACATCCAGCATGGAACACAACAGAAAAACACCAAGTTTTCATATATTTGTTACTTTTTTGTAATAATGCTGTAATTTTGCTGTTTTAGGTCCATGGCATTGCTGTCTCGCTACTCCTGCTTCCCTGGGCACCATGCGAAGGTAAGAATCCATGAATACCAGAAACAATAGCGCTTTACAATATAAACGGCTCAGCTGGCACCCATAACAAATATACATTAACATATACAGACACAACAGGGGCTACCAAAAGCCCAATCATGGTGTGGATAGCGGTTTAGGAGAACTGGAGAGACCCCATGAATGGAGTCAGCAATGTCAGAAACTAATTAAGGTCCGGACCTAACAAGGGCTTGACGGTTTACCCACATGTTGGGCATTTTGCATTAATAACGAAGCCGATTAATACCTGGCTTTATCGGACTTGTGTTTGTGGTTCCTGCGTGTCTGAGGACTGGCTGGTAGTGAAATAGACAGGTCTGACTACCTCGCCGTTCTCCAGCGCTGGGGACCTTGGCTTGTATCAGACTGCGATTCCCGCCTGTTCCAGTGAGTGATTACTGATCCTGTGTCAGGAGCCATGGGGGGTTTGAACCGGTGACCCTGCGTATGTAAGGTAACAACATGTGACCTTTATGACGTCAGGCTGCTTTCTGGTCGCTGGACATGGATATAAGATGTCTACCTGCTTCTGACACACCTGTAATCAAGCACCTTCATAACCCAGACATGCTCCCAGCTTCCTTGGCATTGATTGCGTATCCTGTGGATTACTGCATCATAATGTAGCCCCCCGTGGCCCCTTCCTCAATGATAAGATGGAATTCACATATGAATTAGCGCTGCTCTGGAGTTTGGGGTGGATTGGAGAAGCTCAACAGACTGCCTACTACTTCATTTTAAGTCCTACTGAGTCTGCAGCAGAAGGCTGTTTGTTTTTTTTTGAGTTAATCAATAATTGATCACAATTGGGACGGAGGACATTAACCTTTTACTGACCAAGAGATGAAAGGAGCGGCGATAGAGCGGCGATAGAGCATAAGACTGGTTTAATGTTATTTTGTTGGTTGATGTTCTTGGCGTTATTACTCGGTGACGATGCCCGGTGGGAACCAACAGCGGATCAAACTTTTCTGCTGGACGTTCCACTCCATACTTTGTAGATAGCAGCGAGTTCTAGCGTAGTTTTAAATAGATATCCGATCTTCAGAACCGCTGTAGGGAATGAAAACAACGGGAATAATCTGGCTCTGAACATTGTTGTATTCGTGAACTTTCATATCATTATGTTTATGTCGTATATCTAAGTCATCTGCTTTTCAGCTTCTGACATACAAATGGTTTAGTTCTCAGCCTTCATAACAAAATGAATTGATTATTTTTAGGGCGCTTTTATTGGTTGATTCATTTTTGTAGACCCCAAAATAAATATTGTTCACATATTGGACAGGCCGGGGCAGGGGACAGCGCTATGCACAGTGCGTCATTTTCTGAAATGCTGTCCATGGGTTGTGTGTCAGTAATACACTTACACTGCCATTAAACCTCACATTTTGTAGAACATTAATTATTAATACGGCAAAGCCGGGGGTTGTGCACGCGCGGTGTGTATCCAAGTGGTCCTCTAGCTCTACTCTTTTGCCCAGCAGACCCAGCGTTCCCATCGCACGCCCTCTGCAGCCACGAAAGAAGCTGGTTTGGTTCTGGGTTGTGTTGATAATTTTTTTTGCCCATAGTGGAGTGGTTTCACTTTTTTTTTTTGGTGCGGGCGACCAAGTAGTCAGGTGTCGTACCCCAGAGTAAAGATGGCAGACGCTGTCGGATGATGGCTGCGGATCTATGTTTGGACCAGAAAAAGAGGGAAGGTGAATCCTTGCAGCAGAAATGGGTCTTACTCTGCCTCGTGCACAAGTGGAAAAGTGTATGACATCATAAGTAAATACGTAAAGTAATATACATGCTATTCACTAAGCAGTATATAGAATACTATGCAGGTTTATCTTCATAACACTCCGGGACTCCCATTTAACGTCTCGTCTCTGTGGAGAAACCTTTTTAAATCCGTCTCTCTCTGTTGCTGTTATTATTATTTAATGCCGCGGAGTAATATTAATACACGTGATGTTCCTTTCATTCTCTAACAGGCTCCGTACAGAATGTCACTGCTGTCCTTCATGGAACCGCCGTCCTTCCCTGTTCAGTCCCATTTATATCTGGCACAGAGGATCTGCTGGTGTCATGGGTGAAGAAGATCGGCACAAAACCATCCTTGGTGCTTCTCGCCTTTAATGAAGGACAATTCGATTTAACGCACCAGGCTCCTCAGTACAGAGGTCGCACCAACATGACTCCTGACTTGTCTAACGGGAGACTGGACCTGACTCTGACCCCCGTGGACCATCCTGACGAAGGAGTTTATGTCTGTCAAGTGACCAACCCGGCCGATTACAGAGACATCGAGGTTGGACTGTCGGTTATTGGTAAGTTGGACTCTGTAGACCCCTTAGACCCTACTCTCCTCCTATACCCTAAGCTCAGTTACACCCTCATACCCCACTTTCTACTCTATGTGCTGAATCCTATATATTTCTCTGTTAGTTCCAGTGTCAGATCCGCTCCTGAGTGTCTCTTGCCATCCGGATGGCAGCGCTGAGATCTCCTGCTGGGCCCAGAACGGATCAGATCCGGTATACTCACTGAGTGTGAATGGAAGGATAAAGCTGAAGGATTTTCACTCCTCAGTGAGTGGGAGTGGAGTTAGCATCAGCGTGTCCTCAGCCGCCCCGTGGAATATCGGCTGCTCAGTGAGGAACCGGATCAGTGAGAGAAATGGGGAACAAACAGGACTTCTGTCAAGGGGCGCTTGTAATTCACGATCTTATAAGGCTCAGAAAAAACAGATGAAAAGAAGAAAAAATATAGTGTAGTATATTATAACTAAATATGGAATCCCAGGGCTATACTCCAATGGTTACACTCACAATATATCTGGCCTTTAAAGCTTCCAGAATCAACTCCTTGGTGTGTGTGTCAATCCATCCGTACCATGAGACATGCAAAAACAGAAATCTACCATAGAATGATATCTTTCTATAATACTGTACACGAAAGGGAGGAATGCACTCACATTTAGGTAGATAAGTCCCGCTTATCTGTTGTGTGTCCTGGAGTTGTGCGTCCTGGAGTTGTGTTGATGTTGTCTGCAACTCTGGAACTTTCTGGGCTTCAATATCTTAAGGTCCTAGTGAGGTAAGTCCTCTGGGTTCCACTGGCCTTGTTTATAAAATCTCTTTAAAGTGCAGGTGCAAATATTGTTTCAGGTAAGGTGATATTCAATAAATAGTTGATAATGTATATTACGTGATTAATGGGAAGATAGTGAATCAAACATGATCCAAAAAAATAAAAATAAATAAATACAATCAAGATAATTTATTCTGGGACTGTGCCCTTAATTCATTAAAATATATAATTGTAATTCATCAATATAAACGATCAATAGATATACCAAAAAAAGTGGATATTTAAAAGATCTAATAAAAACCGATAAAAAATAAAAGCGGATAAAGACGGATAAAAAGTCAAATGTTCTGTAGTAAAAAATCCTCTACGCGTTTCGCCAATATCTCGTGGCTTCCTCAGGAGGTTTTGGACAAACCTCCTGAGGAAGCCACGAGATATTGGCGAAACGCGTAGAGGATTTTTTACTACAGAACATTTGACTTTTTATCCGTCTTTATCCGCTTTTATTTTTTATCGGTTTTTATTAGATCTTTTAAATATCCACTTTTTTTTGGTATATCTATTGATCGTTTATATTGATGAATTACAATTATATATTTTAATGAATTAAGGGCACAGTCCCAGAATAAATTATCTTGATTGTATTTATTTATTTTTTTGGATCATGTTTGATTCACTATCTTCCCATTAATCACGTAATATACATTATCAACTATTTATTGAATATCACCTTACCTGAAACAATATTTGCACCTGCACTTTAAAGAGATTTTATAAACAAGGCCAGTGGAACCCAGAGGACTTACCTCACTAGGACCTTAAGATATTGAAGCCCAGAAAGTTCCAGAGTTGCAGACAACATCAACACAACTCCAGGACGCACAACTCCAGGACACACAACAGATAAGCGGGACTTATCTACCTAAATGTGAGTGCATTCCTCCCTTTCGTGTACAGTATTATAGAAAGATATCATTCTATGGTAGATTTCTGTTTTTGCATGTCTCATGGTACGGATGGATTGACACACACACCAAGGAGTTGATTCTGGAAGCTTTAAAGGCCAGATATATTGTGAGTGTAACCATTGGAGTATAGCCCTGGGATTCCATATTTAGTTATAATATACTACACTATATTTTTTCTTCTTTTCATCTGTTTTTTCTGAGCCTTATAAGATCGTGAATTACAAGCGCCCCTTGACAGAAGTCCTGTTTGTTCCATATTTCAAACATTCCATGGAGGATGTTTACAGGGTTGCTGCTGTAGTATCCGATCGTTTTTCAAAGGGAAGTATCTATCGTTCCAATTTCATTTACTCCCTCTACACTGGTTGACACGTGGTTTCCAAACTTCTTTTAGTTCAGTGAGAGAAATTCCAGCCTCATTTCTGAGTCCTGCACCGGTGAGTGGGGTAATTGGCATGTGGGGCGAAAAGATTCCTTTCAAAGAAACATCTGTATCATGAGGCCTTGCATGAACCATAGATTTAGAATCATCTCAGGGGCAGCTTAATTCCGGTGCGTAGTCATGTGACACACATAGAGGATGCCGGGTCGCGCCAACATCTTTATATCTGCCAATATACGAAGGGTCATGGAGACGCTGAGCTCAGACTCCAGTACGTTGTAGGGTTGCTGTTATTAAGGGCTGATTACCTGTGAGATCTGGCTAGAGGGTAATTGCCCCCCAAGCTGCTCTTATTTGAAGATTTCGGGCCACGGCCTTACGTTTCTTTGTACTTTTTATTTCTGCATAAAGTCAGTATGGTTTGTATGATACTTTAGGCAGAACGCGCGTCCTGACTTTATGGGATCTTTGTGGGTTTTGTATTATTCTCTTCCTGTAGCGTTGGAGAGGCCTGGAAAGTTCACAGTTAATGTGTTTTGGGGTCTTTTAGGTTGAGCCCCTTAGTAGGACTTGGCCCCTAGGCTGGATGTCGCCTGCCCCCCCGTGTTCTCGATGAGGTGAATGCAGCCGGGCAGTCTGCCATTAATCAGCTAGGCGGCCGTTACCAGGTTGAAAATTATATGAATCAACCTAGATGAGCGCGATCTCTTTAAATAACTTCCACGGCAGCAATAATAATAATTCAATAATGGAAGAAAGAAAAGCGTCCGAAATCACCCTGAATATATATTCCGGTTACCATGTTACCAAGTGACAGCCCTCCAGGATTGTAAGACATATAATAACAGGCGCTTATTCCACCCCAATGTCTTTACCCACCTTTTACTGCCCCAAAGACAAGAGCCTCAGGTCCGGGGTGGAAACGGCCCCAGCAGATTTACTACATAGAAAATGATTGTGCTCCATGTGTGCGTTTCTTTAATTCCTACTGGTTTCATTGTTCGGATCTTACAGTAACTTCAGATAAAAATATAAAATGTATCTGGATGGATTTTACCCAAAATATACAAATCTACAGACCGGTCATATAGAGTGTATTGGGGCAGATAGAAAAGGCTGGTCAGACCTTCTGCCCCAATGCCCCACCGGGTCTTGATCTGCCTCTAAATGAATGTTGTATCTCGTGTTATCAGATTCCATTTATATCTCCTGGATTTATTCCCCTAATTATTTCTTTATATAAAGCCAAATGAACCAGTAACGCTTTTCTTTATAAACCAACTTTATAACCCAGAGAAACTACAAACCCCGCCGTGCTTTCCTACGCCGTGTCTGTGAACCGCGCTCTTTATATGTTTTCTAGAGAGCGGAGCATCTGGAGGAGGCCGAGGCCTCCGTGGGCTGTGGATGTCCGTCGGGCTCCTTTGTACAGCGGGTGTTCTTCTAGGCTGTTACATTTTCTATCGCCGAAGGTGAGTCCCCCACACCGGCAGCACCGGCCGCGTCTCAGCGCAAGCATTTCATTCATTTCATTTTCTGTAACTTTGTATCCCGGGGAAAATCTTATTTTTTTATTTCACATGAAATCTCCGAGGCTGAGGATCTTTATCTCCTTCCGGCAAACGGTTTAATTTGGGAAGAAGTCTATTTGATAAAGTAGACGATTATAAACCTGTATTTGTCGTCTTTCTGTATTAATTACATTTCTGCGATTTCAGGGTAAGAAGAAAGATTTTTTTTTATCTGCGAGCACCGAACGGTTTTAATGTTTTATTAATTTCTTCAGAAACATGGGATTCGATGTACGTTGGGAAGTGCATAAAAAATATCCTTTTACACCAAAAAATATGAAAAATGGAAATATCTGCTACCTACATATTCTTTGAGCCGGAAATAAAAACCCTCTGATTTATTTTCTGATGTAAACATGAAGGATAAATCGTAATGTGAGATCAGAACATCTTTTTGTTGTTGCAGATCTTCATCAGCAGAAGAAGTCCATTCTGTTATAGAGGTTGTGCCATTGGGGCCGTTGCTAGTTTGATGATTACGGCCCCTGCTGATCTCCATGCCCGTCTGCTGTGTGCATCTACTGAGTAGGCCGAAGCCTACTTCCCCCCAAACTACATTCCCACCAATGTCCTTTCATGTCACCAAATAGACAACAAGGTCTGTGTCTGCAAGCCCTCTGCCATCCAATCTGATGAGTGGGTCGTCCGGCAGAGGGGAGATGAGACGGTCTGCAGCCCTATAAATACCCCACAGGCCACAACCACAGTCCTGCGGTGTCCTGGATCTACCCTCCTTGCTGGGCGGCGGTGTCTGTCTGGATTGCCCACTGTTTGATCTCTGGCCTGTCTTTTAGATCACCATGTTTGCCTTCACCCTGAGCTCAGATTAGTATATCGTGACTGGACGCCCTGTACCCGGACTGGGTCCCGCCAAACTGCACTTCCTTCTTCCGACACACCAATAGTTAACCTCTTCAGGGGGTGCCTCAATAAAGAAGTTGCTGCTGGAAAGAGCATAGGAAGAAAAAAAAAACTGCACAAAACTTGCCCATATGTCCTTACATAAATACCCTGGGCTCCTTGGGTTAAATTCAAATATGAGACCACCATGCTGCCCAAAATGGGATTTGATACATCAATCTGAAAAGTTCAAATTTGAAAACTGAAATGCGCATGTGTCAATTTAGATTAAACAACCTAAATGGTATACCTTTTGGAATGTCCATGCGGGCCTTACATGTAGGGCTTTCAAAAAAATGGTCTTTTATTATTATTATAATCTTTTATTTATATAGCGCCAACAGTTTATCCAGCACTTAGGTGTAATATTAAAGGAGGATTTGAACAGCACACAGTTTCTAAGCATTTTAAAGAATATCATCATAAGGACATAAATACCCTGGTACCACAGGATTTGAATGATTCCTTTTCTCGATTGATTATAAATAATATGTTATGTATGTACATGTTATTTATGTATGTTTTTGGTATATACATTGTGACAGAAAGCAGGGGATGATAATGGAGGGAGTTTATATATCCCCTTATATTTTGCAGGGTGGTTACCCACAATAGTTTTACCAGCCCCAGGGAAATGTCTTGTCAAATAATGGAATTGTTGGATGTCCGTTATTTGTGTATTCTGGGTCCCTGGGGTGGAGCATTTGGAGAGTAGGGTGGGCCGGTGCTTCACTCCACAGTTTATGAGCAGCCGAAGACCAGCAGGTGGGAATCCAGTCCGGAGATTCATGGATACTTTCCTGTCACTCACCTGGTTCCACCAATGAGAGAGAGGGAGAGAGCTGCCAAAAACACTGACTGCTGCAATTATTGCATACAATCTGTTATTTTGTTTGTTGGGAACGGATAAGCCGTCCAACTGCAGTTAGGTTGGAGAACCGTGTATTAGTTAGTGCTCACAATAGCAAGGCTTTTTGTTTTGATTTGTTTATTTTTCCTGTTATGCCTGTGACGAAAAATAAAAACAGGCCCAGCCTTTTATTTTACCCTCCTTGTGTCTGAGCCGTCTCTGCAGCCTCGTAGACTGTGTGTAAGTAAAGATTCCTGGACAGGGTACCAAGTGAAGGGGTATTGTGTCACAATATATACATGAGGTGCCTGGTGCCTTGTTAATTCCATTATTATAATGCATAACATTGCATACGCTGAATAGACATGCATCCATCAAGTTCAGCCTTTGCTGTTTGCTGTTGATCCAAAAGAAAGCAGAATGGTCAGATCTCTCCTTGGATCAAGAAGCTATTTCACCCTAATTTAGAAAATTATATCCCTGAATATGAATTTTACAAGTATTCATCCAGTTGCTGTAGAGACTGCTGATAAAACTATCTCTGGAGGCATATCCTGATTCTCCTTACTGTAAAAAACTATTTCCTTTGCCTTAGACAAAATCTCCTTTCTTCCAGTCTAAATGCATGACCACGTGTCCTGTGCATAGTCCTGTTTATGAACAGATTTCCACACAATGGTTTGTATTGGCCACGAATATATTTGTATAATGCTATCATATCCCCTCTGAGCCACCACTTTTCTAAATTAAATACATTCAAATTTGTTTACCTTTCTTCATAACTAAATTGTGCAGCATATTCAGGGTGTGGTCTTACCATTGATTTATAAAGAGGCAAAATTATATTTTTATCCCGCAAATTGATGCCTTTTTTAATGCATCACAATACTGGCAACTGACATTGCACATTGTTGCCTAGTTTGTTGTCTATAACAATTCTCAAATACCTCTCATTTGTTATTATTAATAATTGACTGCCATTTAGGGTGTAGGTTGCTTGTTCATTCCTTAGCCCAAAGTGCATAACTTTGCATCTATCTACATTAAATTTAATCTGGCATTTGTGTGCCCAGTCCCCCAGTCTTTCTAAATCCCTCCACAGCAAAGTAATATCCTGCTCACATTGTATTACTTTACAGAGTTTAGTGTTATCTGCCAATGCAGAAACATGACTTTCAACACCTATTGCAAGATCATTTATAAATATGTTGAATAAAATTGGTCCCAGAACAGAACCCTGAAAGACACCACTTACCACTTTTGTCCAGCTTTAAAAATTTACATTTATGACAACTATCTGTACGCTATCTATTCAGCCAATGGTCTACCCAAGAACAAGAATTTCCATCTAGACCAATTTCTTTCAGTTTGAATACAAACCTATCATGTGGAACCGTGTCAAACACCTTGATCTTCTTCATAGAATGCAATTAAGTTTCACATGACCTATGTTTCATAAAACCACGCTGATTTTTGCTAATAACACTGTCCTTAATAACCCTTCAAATACTTTCCCAGCCACAGAAGTTAAGCTCACAGGTTTATAATTTCCAGGCAAAGAGCTTGAACCCTTTTTAAATATAGGAACCACATTTCCTCCAATCCTCTGGTACAATTCTTGGAAGATTAAAAACAGAGGTTCACTTATTTTCACACTTAGCTCCTTAAGTACTGGGTGAACACTTTCAGGCCCCGGAGGTTTATTGACATTAAACTTTAGTTGCTGCAGCACCTTGTCATGAGTCATCCAATCACAATTTGTCTGCAAGTTTTTTGCAGTAATCATTTAATTTGTGTTAGGGGCAAGCAAATAGGATTAGTGGAACGGAGAACCAAAGACCAAGAGAGGGTCCATTCGGTCTGAGGTGTGCCATGACTGACGTACCAGGTAGGCCCATAGAGGGCCACCCTGTAAATAGAAAATGCAAGAAAGGATAGAGGAGAAAAGAGGAAATAAAAAGGAAATTAATAGAGGGGGGCCAGGGAGGGCAACGTTAGGCACTGTAACGTAGCTGTGGAAGGGAGAGGCGTTGGTTAAATAACCATAGCCCCTCCCATAACTACAGGCTAATATACATCAGCCTTCACATTTATACTGAGGAAAAATAGTTATTTAAAGTTCCTGCGTTTTCCTGGTCCACATTAGCTAACACATCCATGTTTTTAGTGTACCTACACTTTCATTTGTTTGTGAATTTATGTAATTTTTTGTGGTTGGTTTTGGCTGTCAATTTCTCATTTTCCAGGTTAACCCATATAATCATGTTTTTGCATGTATTATTGGCTTCCTTATATCTTATATAGACTGTCTCTGATTTAAATGCTTTAAAAGCCCTTTTCTTATTTTTAATTTCTTGGTTTACTTCCCCACTAAGCTACATTGGTTTCATTCTGTTTCTTTTAATGGCACATACTGAGAAGTGTACCTTTCTAATGTTTGTTTGAAGATTTTCCATTTTTCCTCAGTAATTTTTTCACTAAAGACTTTGCGCCAGTCAATGTGTTGTTAAGCTGCCCTTAGCTTATTGATATTTGGGCTTTTAAAAAATGTTTTAGTATTTGCCATGTGCAATTTTTTTTTTTTGAGTTTATTTCAAAAGACACCATGTTGTGATCACTATTACCCAAGTGCTCCCCTACTTGAATGTTTGACAATAGACCAACATTGTCCTTCTGTTAGATGTGCAGCTTTCCCAATTGGCTCTGACAGCTGTTTTTCCTCATCAGTATTAACATTAACATAGTATTAAGAGTATGTATAATTTAAATAGAAAGAGTCCAGTAAGAACAGCTCACCCTCCTTGTATATATCGTATTTGCCAGAATATAGGCCGCACTTTCCCCCCCCACTTTAAGTCTTTAAAGTGGGGGTGCGGCCTATAATCGGGGTTTAGAGCAGGAATGCGCAGTTCGTATCACCCGACACCCGGGACATGCAGTTCCAGGAGCTAGGCAGGCAGCAGGGTTAGGATACAGATCCCCCGCAGCACTCCCCTGGTGAACATCTGCACGATGCACTTTAACAATCTTCCTTGCCGGCACTTCCCACGGTAGAAGTGCCAGCACCGGAAGTTGTCTATATATCGCACAGATGTCCCCGCCGGCCCCGCTAGACACCCGGGAGTCTGCGTTGGTACGTCTAGGGGGACAGAGTGTCAGCATATTCTCGGGGAGGGGAGGGGGGCGAGTGGCAGCATACTCGGGGGGGGGGCAGAGTGGCAAGCATATCTTTTCAAGTTGATTTTTTCTAAGATTCTAAATTTTTTAAAAGCACCTACTTTTTAGGGTGCAGCCTATAATCGAGCCAATACGGTATTATATTAGAGGAGTTCAGGTAACTGCAGCTGAAAAAGGGTATCTAACCATGTAGTTTTATAAACAATATTGGAACGAGCAAGCAGTGCACTTCTGTCAGTAAATCCAAAGTATTGGATATGTATAGTCTATGATTAAGGTGTTTTGGCGAATTATGTCAGACTGTTTTTTTTCATCTATTCACACTGATCAGCCGTAACATTATGACCACTGATGAAGTGAATAATACTGATAATCGTGTTATCATGGCATCTGTCAGTGGGTGAGATATATTAGGCAGCAAATTAACATTTCGTCCTCATAGTGGATGTGTTAGAAGCAGGAAACAAGGGACAGATTGTGATGGCTAGATGACTGGATCAGAGCATCTCCAAAACTGCAGCTCTTATGGTGTTCCCGGTCTGCAGTGATCAGTACCTATGAAAAGTGGTCCAAGGAAGAAAAAGCGGTGAACCGGCGACAGGGTCGTGGGCGGCCAAGGCTCATTGATGCATGTTGGGGCGAAGGCTGGCGCGTGTGGTGAAATCCAACAGACTAGCTACTATAGCTCAAATTACTGAAAAAATGAAAGTAAATGCTGTTTATGTTAGAAAAGTACTCCGACTTGGTGCGCTCGTGTAAACCGAAAAAATAAATGAAATGATACAAAATAATAGTGTAGAAGAAAATAAAAGATATTGGTTGATGAATATGCTCTATGCACTCACAAGTGTACTTGGTGCTTCAAGGCTCTATGGGTCCGTTTAGTCCGCTCGTATATGTAGATAAATTGAGAAGACAAAAGAACATAGGGTGATATCGTAAATAAATAAACACCGCAAGGTGGTAGATGCACTTACTCGTATGATGAGAGTGTTCAGCGTATCGTATTTCAGAAGGGTGATTTCTCCTCTGTGTTCTTAGTAAATGTATCCACGAAAGAGTATTCAATCCGATGGGTAATCACAACATCAATTTATTGTTGGGCTAAGCCCTCAAATTCATTCAAAATGACTACAGGTACATGATAGGTAAATAAATAAATAAATATTGCCTTAATAGATAAATAAATATTTAAAAATCAGTCCTCGTAGTCCAGTATATAATGATAAATAAAGAGTCAATAAAAAATAGATAAAAACCAGTTCTCTAAAATCGCCAAGAGACTGGAAGTAAAAAAAGTCCTGTAACAACGCGTTTCGCCTGTTGGGCTTCCTCAGGAGTAGTGTTCTTTCTCTGCATCGTGGATTCTTTTATTCATGGCCGGCGCCATCTTTTTGGGTTCCTCCTCCTCCGGTGGTGGTCCTTCCTCCGTACGTCATGACGTCAGCCGAATCCCGTCTTGTATCCGTTATCACGTGTGTCGTCCCTGGAGCGTGAAGCCTTCAGTTTCGTCCCCGATGTTCATTGTGGATACGATGCCGACCTCTCAGCTCGATGTTCGTTCAGACGGGAGAAGGGAGAACAAAATATATTTGTAAATCACCCGAGGCAACCTAGTGTATGTGTCGCGGATGGGTAGGGGACCGGGGTGAAAGTATCATAATGTGTAAGCATATTTACAATAATATGCGTTCCTATGTAATGTTTTACATAATAAAATATATATTATGTGTGTTGGACTCCTATCAAGCTATATCGGTTTTGCCATATGTTTCTATATGTGGACATTTCTACGATAAATCAAACATTAAAATTAAAAAACGAATGTCCAATTAAAGGTATATGCACATGTTGGTGGAAGAAGCCTAGGAAGAGTTAGTAAGGGGGGAATGTACATGTACAAGCCAAAGACAAATTGGTATGGGGGGAGTGTACATACATACCGTATGTTTCAAAAGAAAAATGGCCAATTGAAGGTATACATACGTCTTAATGGATAGAGCCAAGAAAGAATAGGTATAGAGGGAATGTACATGCAGTGTATTTAAAGAAAAGAAAAATATCCATAAAAGGAAAAAAGAACCAATATGGAATAGACACCAAAAAAAGGAAAATATGTGAAGTATCACATATAAAATATATATACAGATGGATAGATGGAGTACAGCGTGGAAGTGACGTGTATATTAAAAGAAGAAAAAGTCCCTATAGAGTTGAGGGCTTGTCATCAAGGGTATGAAAAAGGTAAGTAAAACCCAGTGGCTATCTTGTATGATGGCCTTCATGAAGGTACCTAAATAGCTATCCTTCTGTGCGGTACAGCAATGGGCACCAGGTTTGCACCTAGCTATGCCAATCTCTTTGTAGCCGAATGGGAAAGAGAATACATATGGAATAACAACCCCTATGGTGCAAACCTGGTGCTGTGGAAAAGATATATTGATGATATCCTTATCATATGGAAAGGGACAAGGGAGGAATTACTTACATTCATACAGTACACCAACAACAACCCATACAATCTAAAATTCACTTCTAACATTCAGGAAGAAAAAATCGAATTTTTAGATGTAGAACTCTTTTTTGACAACAATACTATCTGCTCCAGAAACTACACGAAACCGACAGATAAGAATGGCTACATAGAATTCACGAGCTGTCATCATCCACTCTGGTTAAATAACATTCCTAAAGGACAATTTATGAGAGTGAGAAGAAATTGCTCGAGGAACGAGGATTTCGAACTTAAAGCTACAGAAATTAAAGACAAATTTTTAAAGAAAAATTATCCTATCGAGAGGCTACAAAGCAGCCTTCGACAGGTAGAGGGAATAAATAGGGATCTCTTGTTAACTAAGAAAGAAAGTAAAATAAAGGGTCAGGGAGAAAGGGACTTCTCTCTTTCATTTTCAACCAAATACAATACACAAGCCCATGACATTAAACACATCTTAGAAAAACATTGGCATATTCTCAAAAACGATGAGATTCTAGGCACCATACTCCCTAGAAAACCACAAATCATTTTTAAAAAAGCTAAATCATTAAAACAAATCCTTGCACCAAGCATTCTTCCAACTAAAGGTCCCAGTCAACCCATACAAAGATTCCTTGGAAATAAACCAATGGGTTTCTTTACATGTGGACGGTGCAAAATGTGTACCCATCTCCCTAAGAAAACAGATCAATTCACAGGTACTAGGACAGGCCACAAATACAATATTAAACATTTCATTAACTGTACATCCAAAAATGTGGTATATTTATTAGAGTGTGGGTGTGGTCTCCAATATATAGGAAGAACGATCAGACCCTTAAAAGAAAGAATATTGGAGCACATTGGCAATATAAGAAACAAAAGCATTAAACACAGCGTCCCAAAACACTGTAATATTTGTCCTCATTTTAAACTAGATACCCTAAAAATACTGGGGATAGATTTGGTCCCTCCCAATTGGAGGGGTGGAAATTCCGTTGAAAAACTGTCTAAACGCGAAACGGAATGGATATTCAAACTAAAAACTTTTAAAAAAGGGGGTTTGAATACGGAATTGGATATACTAGCATTTGTTTAAAGATCTATACAAGAATAAAGGAAACACACAATTTTCTTATTATTCAGCCTTACCTGCAACGATCCAACAGATCAGCTCCATGAATGATAGAAGGATAGCTATTTAGGTACCTTCATGAAGGCCATCATACAAGATAGCCACTGGGTTTTACTTACCTTTTTCATACCCTTGATGACAAGCCCTCAACTCTATAGGGACTTTTTCTTCTTTTAATATACACGTCACTTCCACGCTGTACTCCATCTATCCATCTGTATATATATTTTATATGTGATACTTCACATATTTTCCTTTTTTTGGTGTCTATTCCATATTGGTTCTTTTTTCCTTTTATGGATATTTTTCTTTTCTTTAAATACACTGCATGTACATTCCCTCTATACCTATTCTTTCTTGGCTCTATCCATTAAGACGTATGTATACCTTCAATTGGCCATTTTTCTTTTGAAACATACGGTATGTATGTACACTCCCCCCATACCAATTTGTCTTTGGCTTGTACATGTACATTCCCCCCTTACTAACTCTTCCTAGGCTTCTTCCACCAACATGTGCATATACCTTTAATTGGACATTCGTTTTTTAATTTTAATGTTTGATTTATCGTAGAAATGTCCACATATAGAAACATATGGCAAAACCGATATAGCTTGATAGGAGTCCAACACACATAATATATATTTTATTATGTAAAACATTACATAGGAACGCATATTATTGTAAATATGCTTACACATTATGATACTTTCACCCCGGTCCCCTACCCATCCGCGACACATACACTAGGTTGCCTCGGGTGATTTACAAATATATTTTGTTCTCCCTTCTCCCGTCTGAACGAACATCGAGCTGAGAGGTCGGCATCGTATCCACAATGAACATCGGGGACGAAACTGAAGGCTTCACGCTCCAGGGACGACACACGTGATAACGGATACAAGACGGGATTCGGCTGACGTCATGACGTACGGAGGAAGGACCACCACCGGAGGAGGAGGAACCCAAAAAGATGGCGCCGGCCATGAATAAAAGAATCCACGATGCAGAGAAAGAACACTACTCCTGAGGAAGCCCAACAGGCGAAACGCGTTGTTACAGGACTTTTTTTACTTCCAGTCTCTTGGCGATTTTAGAGAACTGGTTTTTATCTATTTTTTATTGACTCTTTATTTATCATTATATACTGGACTACGAGGACTGATTTTTAAATATTTATTTATCTATTAAGGCAATATTTATTTATTTATTTACCTATCATGTACCTGTAGTCATTTTGAATGAATTTGAGGGCTTAGCCCAACAATAAATTGATGTTGTGATTACCCATCGGATTGAATACTCTTTCGTGGATACATTTACTAAGAACACAGAGGAGAAATCACCCTTCTGAAATACGATACGCTGAACACTCTCATCATACGAGTAAGTGCATCTACCACCTTGCGGTGTTTATTTATTTACGATATCACCCTATGTTCTTTTGTCTTCTCAATTTATCTACATATACGAGCGGACTAAACGGACCCATAGAGCCTTGAAGCACCAAGTACACTTGTGAGTGCATAGAGCATATTCATCAACCAATATCTTTTATTTTCTTCTACACTATTATTTTGTATCATTTCATTTATTTTTTCGGTTTACACGAGCGCACCAAGTCGGAGTTCTTTTGTGAAGTTACCACACTTGGAGGGTGTGTTACAAGGTCGCAGCTGTGTTACCAGTTCAAGAAGGGCAGTATCCCCCTTTTTTCATTTTCACCTTTATTTTTTAGTTTTGCACTTTCAAAATATACGGCTTTAGACTGGTTTTCACATTCTTTTCACTTCTATGTTAGAAAAGTGCCAGAATACACAGGGCATCACAGTTTGTTGCGTATGGGCCTGTGTAGCAGACTAGTCAGGGTGCCCATACTGACCCCTGCCCACTGTCAAAAGCACCTACAATGGGCCCGTGAGCATAAGAAAAGGAACATAGTGCAATTGAAGAAGGTGGCCTGGTCTGATGAATGACGTTTTCTTTTACATCATGGAGGGCCATGTGCATGCGCATTGCGTTCCTGGAGAACAGATAGCACCAGGATGCATCCATCGAGGCAACGTACAGGACTTGAAGGATCTGCTGCTAACGTCTTGGTGCCAGATACCACAGCACACCTTCAGAGGCCTAGTGGTGTCCATATTTCGAGGAGTTAGGGCTGTTTTGGCAACAAAAGGGGGACCTACACAATATTAGGCAGGTGGTCATAATGTTATGGCTGATTGGTGTATAATCTTAATATCATGCAATAGCATTTACTGGCAGATGACAAAAGTGGGCTTTAGCTTGTTTGATTCTTTATCTATAAGTCAACTTTTTTTTTGCATTTTTACTCTATATTTGTTTAACCAATATTCCCCTTTTTCACTTTTAGTGTATTCACACTTATAGCTCGCTTTTTCAAGGCATTCAGATATATCTAGTTCAACATTTAGTATGAACAATTTATTAAAAATGCAAACAAAAGGTTTTGCTAAATATTTTGTCAGATTCTGAAGAGTAGTTGGGTTAACCAAAATACCCCAAAATATAAGTTAAGTGAGGTTGAAAAGTATAACATTTCAAATTCTTTCTGGTAATTATAGGGCAAATATTAGAATGTATGGATTGCTGTTTAATATTCTTACATTATTTTTATAGTCAGTATACTGTGTATTTTCTTTTTTTTTTTTACAGTAATCATGAGCAAAACCTCCATGAATAACACACAGAGTGTATATTTCTGGTACTTGTCATGCAGCCACCAATCCCTGCCAAATTTAAACACGATACTCTTGATGAGTATACGCCCTGATGCTTTAAGCATTGGCATTGGCTGGGGCCTAAATTTATGGTCCCAAGCTCAGCTATTTAATGTGAGCGCATGCAAAATTACCGTTTTCACACATTAAAATGCCCCAATGGCAAATTATGGTTAAACAAAGACATAACAGAAATGTATAAAATGCTTTTGTCCTGAAAGGCTTAATTTTATGTACCCCCCCCCCCCAAAAAAAATCATTATAAAATTGATTAGTATTTTTGTGAGACAGGTTACGAGCAGGGGCAAGAGAAATTCACCAAAACATATTCAGCGGCATGTCCAGATTATGAAAATACCCAATGGTTTTGGTAAAGTTCCACTCACTTAAAATGTATTACTCTTAATGTTATATATATTTGTAAATCCCCCCCCATATCTTAAAATCAATCACCAACGTTTTTTACATTTTTAAATGTTTAACATTAAAGTTCAGTGAAAAATAAACTCTTTTAAACTGTAATACCTATCTAAAAAAGTAAACATTTTAGCATCTCTGGACTTTATAGCTTTTTTAAATTGTTTAGTTACGTTTAAAGGCCTTAGAAATGCTTTCAATTGGGAAAAATAATACTGTCTTAACCTGACATTTAATTGGAAATATTGGAATAAAGCTAAACATACTTCAGCTTCACACCATTGTAGAAAGATTTACCTTACTCAGCATGTTGTGTAAATTGTCTGTACTACCTCTAATGGAAAGAAAAAACTTTAATTATCTTTAATGAGCTCTCTACCACACAATGCAAGGCTAAGTATTTAATGCACATTGGTTAATTTATACTTGGAAAAAACAAATAAAGCTTTTAATTTGTAAAATAAGATACTGTACCGTTTTATCACATAATGACAAATGTTATGTCTGTGCTAAGGGAAGCATCTAACAGGTTTTATCCCTCTTTCTTAAAAAAATAGTATTTTATAAATCAGAGAACCTTTGCAAATGGATTTCTCTGACACAGCACACTTAAGAGGCTCTCTCAAACCTTGCATGGAATATTTAGATCTAGGTTGCTTATTGATTCACCAGACATACAATCAGCAATGCAAAAACGGGTACATAAAGACAGTCCGATAAAAAGGCAGTGCGAGTGAGCCTATTGGTCGCCTGCAGGGTCCTCCTCTGGACCTATGGAATTGCGCTCCCATCAACCCCTGCTATGCTGCGTAGATAAGGTAGGCTAGCTGGGGAAGGGACCAGGGAAATTAGTAGACAAAGTGGTGGTGCTTGTGGTGGCGTCCTCTCCCCGATCCTCTATTTGTGGGCTTGGATGTCGCCAGACGACACGTCCATATTACCCTCAGTTCACGTTAGGCCAAAATGACAGCATTTTAAGACACACAGGGCATGTGGTATTGCGTAGCCACACACCAGTCAAGGTGCCCATGAAGTTCACTGCTGAAAACACCTAAAATGGACACATGAGCATAACTGGACCATAGAGCAATGGAAGAAGGTGGCCTTGTCTGATGATTCAAGTTTTCTTTGCATCATGTCATCGCTGCTAACATGTTGGTGCCAAATACAACAGCGCACATTCAGTGTACTAGTGGAGTCCATGCCTGGACGGGTCAGGGCTGTTTTGGGGCAAAAGGGTGACTTACAATACAATATCAGGCAATATTATGGCTGATCAGTGTATCTACACATATACTATATACACCTACAAACTAGGGAAACACACATCCCTTTTGCTGCAAAAATAATAATGACCAATACATACACAAACTATAACAAATATTGTGTACCCAGTGAATACCATTCAAAAGGTACCTATCTAAGGCATAAATATTCGAGATGCCACAATGGCCATATATTGCTTAACCCACCACCATGCCAAGTCTGGCAAGGCCTATCTAATTTTTCATGGCTATATTGCTACCCAAGGAGCTTAAGGCAGGAGGAGCTGCTCATAGTTCAGGGCTAAGCAAGTAGATGGATAGAGTTCAGAGAGGGGATACTAAACTAAACTTCAGATTCACCATATTTCACAGATGAAAAAGCACACAGAACATATGTTGTGTCATGTTCTTTACTTGGCAAGAAAAAAAAAAGTTTTTTCTCATATATATTTTTAATCTGTGGCATATGTATTGTAAGAATTTACCTGCCTCTCCGGTCCCGCTCCGTGGCCGGTCCCACAACGCTTCCTCCTCAGGCAGCTTCCCAGGCAGCGAGTACCACCGCTACCCGGACGGCATCTTTACTGCGTGGCCTACCATGTAGCAAACAGGTAGCACAGCGCCACTGTGTAGTCAAAACATAATATTACACGTTACATCTGTAACGTGTTCTTATAACCTCGGGTGACCTCTTAATGCAGGACACACCTCCACCTTTCCCTATTTAAACCTGGACTTCCCTTGGTTGGTGTATTGTGCTGTTTTCCTGTGCGAGTTACTGTGACTATTTATTCGTTTGACCTGGCTTGCTGATTTGGCTCCTGTTCTCTGATCGTTTGGTATTGACTCGGCTTGTTTGGCTAGGCTTCCCGCTTTACTGGTTACAAGACCTGATTCTCGGTTCCAGCCCTCCTGGCTACTCCTGGTTCCTGTTTTCCTGGCTTACTCTGCCATCTGGGGTCCTCCTCATCCATTCATTACACATATGTTTTCAACTTAGCTTGTATTGTCAGGCAATAAAGTTCCAAAAGTTTTGTGATTGGCAATTCTGAGATGCTCTAGAATAGTATAGAAAAAGAGACACACTTTAACACATCGGTGTTTGTTGTGCTTCCCAGACAAAATTGGACTGATACCACTTGAGAGAGCCCATGGTTGAATAATACAGGTTTGGTTCATCGCTGCCATTTATATCTGAGACTCTTCTCATCTGTCATAACACAGAAGCTTTGAAAAATTAAATCTTAAATTAAATTTAGAGGACAATTTGCAGTTAATCTATGGAGTAATTCCACTGTGAATAATGCAGCAATTTGGATGCATGACTAGTCAATCTACTTTGATTTATTAGGATTTAAACATTTTTTCTCTCATTAATGATAATTATGCCACACAGGAAAATATTTCTCAAGCACTATAGTATCAGTTTCACATTTGGACTATTTATTTATTTTTTTCTTTTGACAAAACAGAAGGCTTTATCTGCAGACAAGTGCAGTTTTATATCCTAAAATGTTGTTAACTTAATAGGAGTGCTTCCCTAAGGCTGACCCAATGTCTGTGTTAGTATATGTTTTATGCAGACTTGTGCATTCTTATTCGGGTGAACAGGAAAACAAACACGAAGGGTGCAATAGCGAATACCGAAGAAAAGAACATGGCGGCGGCGGCGGCAAAATGTTCTTTGTTATTCTACTAATCTCTCTGGTCCCTTCCCATCTAGCCTACCTTATCTATGCAGCATTGCAGGGGTTAACTGGAGCAGAAATCCATAGGTCCGTGCGAAGAGTTAAAGGTTGATGTTAGAGGAGGCAACTGCTGGCGTGAGAGAGTGGTTTGTACAGACCTTGAATGCCTGATGGTGGAACTTGGCCTGGGGAGACCATTGGTCTACCCGCTCCAAGAGTTAAAGCTGCTGCATACCACATTAACCCTGTATTAACCCCTTCTAAAAAAAAACTAACACAAAGAGTTGGCCGGCTCCCAAGTCTACTACATTGTATATGAGTTGGTTATGAAAGTAATCTCTAACCTCCCCATGCCCATACCCTTACCCCCATCCTTTGTACAGAGAAGTGGGTAAGTCTTCCCTAAAACAGTTATGTTGTAGCATGATGACTAGTTTGACTCCAGTCCTAATCTATGTAGGATGCAGGTGTCATCTAATAGCAGTCATGATATTAAAATGCTTAACTGTGACATTTAGACCACTGACATTTAGACCACTGTAGAATGGCAGAATTTATGTTATATAGTTATCTATAATGCAGTTGTTAAAATGTTGTTTGTTCATTAGTTTCAAGTGTTTAGAACATTTGTTTTTTAACCCCTTCAGGACAGTGTTTTTTTTTACCATGTTTGCACTAAATGACCAGAGCCGTTTTTGTGGTTTTTACTCAAAGATGAAGGCGAACACTCGGCAGGCGCCCATGTCTAATACCTATTATATATTGTTTTTTCCAGCAGTAGGGCGTTGTTTTGAAATCATAACGTTAGATTATGTAGACAGAAAATTTACCTATCGCGGTAGCGTGCATCTGTTTAAATATCTTTATATCAACCCTGATAATAGGCACCTAGCCTGAAGAAAGAAACCATCTAAAATTCAATACCTCTCAGGTTTTGACACCTCTCAAATCCTGCCACAAATACAATCTTTCCAAGTCTCTCAGGCATCATTTGGCTGCTGTTTTACTTCTTCCAATACTTCCGTAATTTTCAGTCAAACAAGCTTGGTCCTTACAGTTGTCTTTTGTGGGAAGTACATAAAAGATAATAAAGCCCATTGTAAATGCTTACATTTTTGACCACATCAAATACCCTGCTTAGGATGCAAACAGATAGAAAAACTGTGCAACCACAAACTAGGAATTATTTTGTGGCCAACTAGCATAAAAAATCTGGCTTTGTGTTTAAAGTGTAGGTTCAGGTAGATAATTCAGCCATAATGTGGCACCAAGCTGTTGAGTACTAAGAAGCAAATACCTGAAGTCTCATTTACATCTTATGGAAATGAGGCATCATAAAATGAATACATCATAAATCTTGCTATCTAAAAAATATTTTTTGATCATATGTAAGCATTATAATAAACATGAACTGATTTCTAACTACCAAAAGGTTATTCTAGGTGTCAGTGGCGTGGGGCCTAGGACTGCAGAGATTTGTGTTACACCCATTTAAGGTATACATTATACAATAAAATCTTTAATTAACACATTTAAAGCAATATACGTAAGGTTCAAGTCCCACATTTTTTAATGTAGCTCTACTTATTTAGAGCTAGATGCTTTCCTCTTATCTGCTATTTTGGGTGACAAATGCATAAATAATTAACCCAAGGAAAAAGTACAAAAGGATTTTAGTTGACTGATTGTTGATTTTAGCAATTATGTGTTAGACCAACCAATTATCACATTCAGAAAATGTTCAAAGGAACAGTTATGTAAAAATAGAACATAATCTTTAATGTTAAAATGTATTTGTCTCTGGTCGTTTAATTACAGCAACTATTCAGAGGTTATTTTTGGTTTGGTCAGCAGCATGTACCGCCACTACCACAATACAGTTACAAAGTTCAAACTTAAAAAAAAATTAAGAAATTCTATTTCTTTTTAAATTATTAGTTAAAAAAAGAAACTGGATAATGTAAGAGTCTTGCTTTTTTTGTAGTTATAATGTGACAGAGGAAATATTCATAGACAAGGAATCATAGTCTAGAAGCAGTGCAAGCATACTCTTCTTTAACAAGTTTGGAAACAATGTAACATTTGTATTAATTATTACAATCTGTTTTTTAGATTATATTGATTTTTTTTTAGATTTTGTATTACCTCTACAAAAGACAAACAAGACATTTCAGTCATTCTTTTTTTTTAGTTTATATTGTGATCTGTCAAACACACACACCATGACGGGCTCTGCCACACCGACACCCAAACACAAACCCCAGGAAGGGCTCTGCCACACCGACGCCCAAACACACACCCCAGGACAGGCTCTGCCAAAACCGACACCCAAACACACACACACCAGGACAGGTTCTGCCAAACCGACACCCAAACACGCACATCGGGAGAGGCTAAGCCACTACAAAGCATAAAAAAATTATTTTCTACACTGCTTTGTCATTAACCCCCCTTTTATATTTTTGCCCCTTGTGTATCAATGCCCCAGCCAGGCCCTCCTTTAGTATTGATTAATGTGTTCCCCGCCACAACCTTGTGTATAGCCCCCCTTTGTGCATTTATGCCACCACACCCATGTGTATTGATTTATGTGTTGTCCCCAGCCAACCCTCCTCCCTTGTGTATTGATGCCCCCACCCCTTTTATAGTGGTTGGATGCCCCTGGCATACAGGAATATATTGTGAACAATTATATCATCAGCAGGAGTCATGCCAGACCAATTTAATTGCATTTAATGATGTTGTGAGTAAATGTATAGATCAGGGTGTAGCATTTGACACTGTTCCACACCAGCGGTTATTGTATAAGCTAGGACAAATAGGTCTTGGAGAAAATGCATGTGTTTGGATTAGAAATTGCCTTAGTGACAGGGTGCAAAGAGTTGTTGTTGTGAATGGTAAATTCTCAAGCTGAACAACTGTGGTAAGTAGGGTACCTCAAGGTTCTGTCTTGGGATCAGTTCTCTTTAACTTATTTATTAATGATTTTGAAATAGATATTGGAAATTACTTGTCTGTGTTTGCTGATGACACAAAATGAGGTAAGGTTATAAAGTCTGAACAGAATGTAGCATCTCTTCAGAATGATTTGAATAAACTAGGGGATTGGTCAAATAAGTGGCAGATGAGATTCAATATAGATAAGTGTAAGGTAATGCACTTTGGTACCAAAAATAAGTATGCAACTTACACTCTTAAGGGCATTGCATTGGAAAAAGCAGAAAATGAGAAGAACTTGGGTATAATTGTAGACCATAGTCTTAGCAACAAAGTGCAGTGTCAGTCAGCAGTTGCAAAAGCTAGTAAGGTATTGGCATGCATAAAGAGGAGTACAAATCACAAGATGAAAATATAATTTTACCTCTTTATAAAGCAATGGTGAGGCCTCACCTTCAAAATGCCATTTTGGGTACCAGTTTTATAGAAGGATGGTATAGAGCTGGAGAATGGGTGCAGAAATGGGCTACAAAGTTAATAAGAGGAATGGAGAATTTTAGTTCTGAAGAAAGACTAGAAAAACTGAACTTGTTTTCACTCCAAAAGAGACGTCTAAGAGGGGATCTGATCACATTGTACAAAAACATACAAGGTCAGTATAAACAGCTCTCTAGTGATCTATTCACCAAGAGATCTCTACAAAAGACACGGGCTCGTCAGTTGAGACTTGAGGAATCAAGAAGGAATTTTTTCCTGTTGTGGCATAATTGGAAATTGCCTCAAGTATGTTTTTTTGCCTTCTTTTGGATCAACTTTAGAACTAGGTACGTGTGAAAGGTTGATACGATATTATACTATACTTAGATCTGCCCTTCGGTCTAAGTAACAGTATACGAGAAGCATTTGTCTTTAACTGAAGTTTTTAGTGAGCTTGTGAGACTTCAGGTGGGCATTGGCAGGGATAGCGTCATTACACTATGAAGTACTCTGATATAAAGTCCTAAGGCATACTTACTTTGAGCTAATTTCGCCTGCTATATATCTCCTGCATACCTTCCACTAAATGGTTTAAAGCCACTTTAATATATATATATACATTCTTCAGTACACAAATGAGAAAAAAACCAGAACCTTTCCAAAGATTTTTTAGTAAGGTAATTGTGAAGTCCATTAGAGTTCTTAATATTGGCAAATTGTAATTAGGTCGCAGTATATTTGTTTAGCCAGAGTCTCATTAAATATCACCTTTGGGTTTCACCTAATTACAGGCTTACAACATTTCTCTTGTATAGGTCTGAATTTTAATCGAACATAATTAAATTGAAGTTTAAACTTTTTTAGGGCTTGTTCAATGAAAAATCAATAAATCCTAAAACTTACTCAGCATCCCATTATATTAATGATATGCTTAAAAATGGAATTATATCGACACTACATTTTAATTCAGTATTGGGTATCACTGGCTATCAAAACATTTTCTGTTGCTATAAAATATTAACTACTTGTGTGCCACTGATGAATTTTATTACTAAAAACTCTACTATGTATATTTTAATAGCTGGGTTTTAAGAAAACAAAATAGCTAAGTGTTAAATATTCATCAAAGGGTAAAGATACAATGTAATTTTCCTTTAACAAAGTTACCCTGGCATTTTATATACACAGGCTCTCTGAAACTAATCCTTATAACTAGTAGTGTTCCAAACATTTAACACAGGCTACTTTTGGAAATTAAACTATTTCGTTTTCTTTTGTCCTGAAGAATAACTGGTATTTGTTACCTTAATCTGATTTTTCATGTTGTATTGTCCATAGTGTTAAAACAAACATCCGTATCATAGTTCCCCCTCAATAGCTAATTACTAAACAATTAACATGCTTGTCTGCTACATTTCAGTTTTAATGAAGAGAAAGTATATATATATATATATATATATATATATATATATATAATTTGCTTAACACTTGTACACAGATATTGTTATAATAATTGTGAGCCTTAAAGGCTTGACCCCAAAATGCTCAAATTCGGTTGATGGACAAATTTGAACAATAGGCGCATTGCAGAAAGAAAACTAAAACAACTCTAGCATACAACTATAATGAAAAACTCAAATTCTTAGTAAAATATACATGCATAATTATTCCAAGATGCAGGGCTCAGATGAATCCATCTTAATAGATATAAGGGTCATGAAAGCTGTCCCTTGAACCATGTCGACTACTATAGTCTGGAGGTAGAGGTCTGTATAGACACCATGAAACTGTCTACTTATGCTTCCTTGTGACTTTCACCCTGTGACTTTGTGCAGAATGCCAGAATATTAAATCATATCTTAAGGCCCAGTAGCAGGTGACAGATCACAAAGGAAGTAGAGTTGGTACAGAGGCCAGCAGTTGCACAGACCTCCACTTAGGTACTAATGAAGCTACCTGTGTGCCTCATTAGGTAAAATAACAGGTCTGCTAGTATAATAATTAATTTTTATAATAATTGTGATATTAAGGTATTTAGTTCAGTTAACTTGTGCATACCATATACTGTTATTTGTGATCTTCTTTCTAATAAAATGTTTTATTTAAAAAAAAAACTTGATGTTCATAAGTTCATTGTAAGACAAATTGTCTATAAGTCCAGACAATTTAGCACTGTTGCTCCTTTTCCCTAGAAGTAAGTGTCACAGGACCAGGGTAATGTTTTCATGTTAAGTTTAGCCCTTTTGTGTCAAGTTCCTGATACCGTGACCCGGTAAGATTTTATAATGTGTTTTATTTTATAAGCGGCCCAACCCTTCAAAAGAACAATCCTGTAACCTGGCTGGAGCGCTTAATCGGACAGCAAGCCCTGTTTGCCCAGATGGCACCCTCACTACAAGGGGGATAACTCAGGTGGGGGAAACCCATTGTATCCCTTAATCCCCTATTGCCTGTGTACTGATAGATTTGTGATGCGATTGAAGGTTGGGTTCGTGCACATTGAGAACAAGAATGTTAATAGAATTAAGGATATATATATAAGTTATGTGTGGTTTTAATAAAAGTTATTCTTGTTTTACTACGAATAGCGGTCTGACTGTTCCTTGGATAGCAGGACCTATCCGTATGAGGGTACTGACTGGCGATTCCTCAGCCCTCCAGCCTGTGACCCTGTTACAGTGAGCATCCTGCAAACATGATTGCAAGAGCATGGCATAAAATGCTCAATAAGTTTAAGAATAATCCTAAAGTGTCAGCTAAAAACTTAGAGAAGTTTCTGAAGCATGTTAACATCTGTCTTGACAAGCCTATCATATGTAGAATAATGAACAAGTATGGTGTTCATTAGAAGACACAACTGAAAAAGCCACTGCTCTCTAAAAAAAAAACCTTTTTGCACATCTGAAGTTTGTAAAAGATCTCCTGCGTGTTCTACACAGCTACTAGTGTAATATTTAATAACAAAATAAGCTCAAACTATAGCTGTTTGGAAGGAGCACACAACATTATGTGTGGAGAATGAAGGCACAGTTTGAAGAAGGATGTAAGGACATATGTCCTCCAATTGAGATTCAACAGAAGTTAGGTGATGCAACAAGACAATGACCCATATTTTAACAGAAGTTAATACACCTTCTAGCCAAATCAGAATAGAAACTTTAACTTTCTCAAGAGAGCAGTTAACTCCAAAACCTCCAAGAATAATGCTTAACTGAAATACCGTATTTGCTCGATTGTAAGACGACCCCCCAAATCTGAATATTAATTTAGGGGGAAAAAAAGAAAAAGCCTGAATATAAGACGACCCTATAGGAAAAAAGTTTTACCATTAAATGTTAATTCATGTAAACTATTTTTTTCATAAAAGCTATGATTGAGAAAAATATTTTGGTTTGATTTCATTCTATTTTCCAACCTGCCTCCCCAGTTATGCACATCTGCCCCAGAAACGCCTTATACCCCTATATGCCACTCTGGCATTTAGAGGGTTAAAAGGCATATTATGGGGAAGAGTGGCATATAGTGAGGTTTAAGGCATTTCAGGAGGGAGAGTGGCGTATAGAGGGTTAAAAGGCATTTCACAGAGCACTCTGCCTCCAGAAATGCCTTATGCCCCCCATTTAACGCCCCCTCCCCCTCCCTCCTCCAAACTTACCGGTACTTCTGAGTCCCCCGTCATATAGCTGGGGCTATACGTGATCCACGTAGGCAACTTACGCTGCAGCCGGATGGAGGTGCCGCACCGGTGCGGGGAACTCTGATCTCTGACAGCCGGGGAAGGTCTGGGCGACACCGGGGACTCAGAAGTACCCGTAAGTGGGGCAGGGGAGGGAGACAGGAGCATCCAGGTCCCCTGCAGCTGCGGGGGATCTGGATCTTAGTCGTCTCATAGTCAGACTTATTTGAGGTCTGATTATAAGAAGACCCCAATTATAAGACGAGGGGTATTTTTCAGAGCATTTGGTCTGAAAAAACCTTGTCTTATAATCGAGCAAATACGGTAGTTTTGTAAAGAGGAATGGTCCAAAATTACTCCATTGTGCAGGTCTGATCCACAACTGCAGGTTTGACTGAGATAATTGCTTTGAAAGAAAAGTTAGCACAGCTAACATTGTGCATAATCTTTTACTCAGTACATGGGGTATGATAAACACTGGCAAACCAGCACATTGGGTAAGGATGCATTTTAGAGTGCGATATAGAAGAAAGACAAGATATGAGACCTAGAGAACAGGTGTGCAATAGATGAAGATGTGTTGCATCAACACAAATGCTGTCAGTGAAGGAGTAAATGCACCTCAGTTTTTGAAAATGCCAGTGACAAGTTATCGCTAATAACCGTTTTTCATTTTTTTTTTATTTTATAAGAATTAGAGGTATGACAGCAGATTGGTAAAACTATCCTACACTTCATTGTTACAAAGATCAAGGTCTCAGAATTTGGAAGTGCCTTCACTTAAATGGGTCTGCTACAGGTGTGAGACATTGTGAGTTTAAATTATATACCTCACTATATATTAGACTTGTGCATTCAGATTAGTACATATTGCAAAGAAATCATTGTTATCCTTTTAATCTGTTCTGCACACTTTAGGCCTGAATGCAATTTTAGTGCCAGAAACATATGTTCTCAAACAAGTGATGTAGCTATTAGAAGTGGGATGCCAGTGTATCTTATGACTGGTCCAATGAGATTCCTAAAATTCACATATTGCCCATAGAGAACTCATACCCTAACTGTGACTGTAATGGGGTATAAAAAATCCTCATATTTAGAAGGGCAAGGTCTCTTTCTCCTTCATCTTGTCAAGAATACAGAGCCTACAGTAGCTATGACCACCATCTGTTCATCAACCTGTACTCTATGTATACTACCTTGTACTACCAAATAAACCTACTTAAGAAGATTTAAACGCTGTGGTCTTGATTGCTCTTTGGTCACTGGAAAAATTTAAATATTTAAGACAAACAAATATCTAACACCGAATGAAAAACGATGCAAAAAGCTCTGCATTTTCAGGCAACATTTGTGGGACAACATTGACTCA
Organism: Spea multiplicata; assembly: GCA_009364415.1. NCBI lineage: Eukaryota > Metazoa > Chordata > Amphibia > Anura > Pelobatidae > Spea > Spea multiplicata. The sequence goes on along the minus strand of VKOC01017560.1, from coordinate 10,460 downwards.
CACTCTTGGTCATTCTCATTTACCCTCTCTCTAACGCTCTCTGTATGTTTCCCTACCTTCTCTGCCGAACATTTCCTCCTCTGCATCTTCTTCTGCATCTTTTACTGTCTTCTCCTTTTTTCTTTTCTCTTCAATCCAGAATCTGCCAAAATTGCGGTGGTTCTGTGACATCCTCCCCGATCATCCAGTCAGGGAAGAGGGCATCACTAAAAGCGCCAACTGAGTGCAATATGGCGGTGCTTGCAGTGATGTCCTCTCCTCTAATTGGAGAGATGCTGTCACTGCAGCACTGCCATATTACCCTCAGTTCACGTGAAGGCAAAATAACGGCACTTGGGGAAGACGTCACCGCAGAGCTGCCATTTTGGCAGAAAATGCCAGGTTATGTCCATGGAGATGCAGACGAATAAATAAGAGTAAGGACTGAAGAGAGAAAAGAAGGGAGAAGACACAGATGCAGAAGAGCATGCAGAAGCGGTCAGCAGAAAAGTTAGGGAAACTGAGAATGAATGAGTGTGTTAAAGAGTGAGTTAGAGTGTCAGAGAGTGAGATTTTAATGAGAGTGAAAGTGTGCACTGGGCAAAGAGAAGCTGTTTGATGACAAAGATAGCACAGACAAGTGGGGGAAGATTTTGCACTGGGGCCTTTTTAGTTATGCTAGTTTCCAAAACAGCAGGTCAGTGACTTTGAGAGTTTTGGAGCTACCAAAAGTGTTTGCAGGGGTCAACCAGGCCTACTATGGTGGCGAGACCTATGACCATGATCGTTATGCCCCTGATAATTTGTTCAACCTAATTCCAAATACTAGACCTGGGATATGCTACGTAGCATAAAAACATAGTGTGCAGCCACTTATTTCCAGCCTTCAAACATACTTACATCATCAGGCGACCTTTGGGTCACCCCATCAACACCAGTCCAGACCTCCCAAGTACTTTGCTCTCACCTCTTTCCTTTTTGTTTAAAGGTTTAATTATTATTTAAATGATGTAAAAACTTGTGTGTGAAATGTCAATGACAACTTAATAACCCTGATATTATGTTGCCAAAGCTCTATAACAAATATACTAGTACATTTATTTTGTAGTTATTCAAGATTTTATAATACAAATGCATGAGCAAATTTTAATGAGATCGTTATCACATTTTTAATAAAAAGTTTGGGTTTTTTTTAAATATAGCTTTTTAAGCCAATTAGCACTTGATAACTTTTGGTTTTCTTACTTGAAGCTAGCATTATTTCTATTTTTTTTCTTAGAAAGGTCAGTTTGTATTGCTCCTAAATTTAGACTTATCGTGATTATGCTTAATTGATGGTTTTTTATATTTAATAATGGAGCTAAAAACTACTAAAATGTAGCAGGGCATAATGGAGATTCTGTGGCAGCTGCTGCTGAGGTGGCTGTGCGGTGGAGGGGGGTCTCCCCCCTGTGGCATGGGGACAGGCGGCCGGTAAGTTAGTTTGTCTTTTCTATTATCTCACAATGTTTAGTGGATATGAGTGTATCCAGGTGTTCTAGAGCCCTAAAAGGTTATAATAACGTGTAAAGAAAAAATACATAAATTATATTGTATAATAAAATACATGCTTCTTCTTCTAAATGCCTTACTCGGTTACATAAATAAGTATTTAGAGGCCTCCCCCCTATTAATACCCTTTAATCAAAAGGTGTGTACTGTTGAGAGGTACAGTACACAAACATATATATTTGCATAGGTTTGTGCCATTGCTGCTAGAATTGAAGTTCCAGAAAATTGATAGTAGTAATTCCATTTGAACTTGAAAACAATAGAAGAAAGTGTTAATTCAAGCATCTGGAGAAAAAAGTCTGTGGGGGGTCCACAAGATCAGTTGTATTCACTTACATGTTACATGCTACATGTTGCATACAGCTTGTATTCCCTCAGTATGAGGGGCATAAAGGGGTATAAGGCATATCAGAGGGCAGAGTGGCAAATAGGGGGTATAAGAAATATCTGGGGGGGCAGAGTGGCAAATAATGGAGTACAAGGCATATCTGGGGGGTAGAGTAGCAAATAGGGGGGTATAAGGCATATCTGGGGGCAGAATAGCAAGCCGTGGGGCAGATGTGCATAACTGGGGTGCACGTTGGCAAATAGGAAATGAAAACAAGAAATGCATTTTTCTCAATACTAGTGACATCCATCATCGCATCACAGTTCAGTAGACATACGGCCTTTTTGTGTGCTTAAAAATCAGGAGTGTTGGATATGCAAGTAAACATATTAATAGCTACATATTTCAAATGAAAATCAAGGCACTTGGCTATGGGTTCCAGAAGACTGCCTCTTGTGGACACGATCGATAATCCAGGAGGTCTTGTTATATTTTAAAGTCTCTTTGTTTTCGTGAATAAAACGAAAACATTTTGGAAACCTCTCATATAGAAACTCAAATTCAGTGGAATTTATATCTCTGTGTTCCAGTGCTTTTTGAAGTTTAGTTAACATTCTTGCAAGACTTTTTTGGTTGGGTCACAAGATACTTATATACAGCTGTGTCTGACAATTTATTCCAAATTTCATCTCTTTACATGATCTCGTTAAGAATCACCACACTACTGCCTTTTACCCCAGGGCAGAATCGAATAATAAACTTCTAATTGCACTGATTTCATCCCTGGGCAAATTGTACTTTCTATGTTTGTTTTAGTTGATTAATATCATTAGTTACACTGCAAATGTTTTAACAGCAGCATTATTGGTGTAGGCATAAAAAATACTCTTGAACCTTTATTGGTCAACTTCTAAGTCAAAAATATTAGGAGAATTAGTTCACACAAAATGAGATGGAATTTACATAGGTGGTTCACACACCATTAGAATTTTTGTTTAAATAACATACATATATCCAAATATGATAAATCTGTTTGTTGAGTGCTTGAAATGAGCGATATAAAAATATTATAAATCATTTTCTTCTGTAAAAGTAAAATGTGACATTTGCAGAGTACATGTTTAACCAATATCACCGTATTATTAATCATATTTAATCATCTAGCTTTCAAGAATACATTGGTGAAAACTAAGATAAAGATTAAACTATAAGGAAGCAATTGAAGGAAGTTTGATTGAAAGAAGATGATGCCAAATTTATTCTAAATTGTCAGATTTACTCTGTTATAAAATCTTAGGCAAGGTCATCATTACTTAAATATTCAGTGGATTTCGTTCTTAAGTGCTGCCATTAAGAGTAGTAGTATTGATTTTTTTTGTGTTTAGTGTGTTCGTTCCTCCACACACTCACCTCCAGTGCTGATTTTATAAAGTTTAACGGATGTCTGATTATTGTTGCCATTCGGCTTTCTGTTTCCAATGTAGATGGTATGCAAAAGTATCGACACTTCTTACAGATATATAAATATATATTGAAACCTTTTCTCAATTTTTTCTCCATTTTTATATATATATATATATATATAGCAATTAAAGAAACTATACTACTTATTTTTTATAAATAAAAGAAAGAAAAAGATTTAAACGCAAAAGATGTAATTCTTATTTACTTTCACTGTACCTATTGTAACAGTGCTACAGCATGGCTTGTGTTATATAAGTTAATGTAAAATTAAGTAGTCCATGGTTATAATTATAACTACTTGGTATAGCTGTATGCTAATTATGTATTAGACCATAAATACAACAATTACAAAATTAAATTTTCAACAAAAAATGGTCACTAACTCCAACATTCTCTTACATTACCAAAATAAAAATACTTAACTGTGTACATTTTCCTAAAACTTACAAATGATATGTATGATGTATGATTAGATTTTAATTTAAAGTTGTGTGCACAAATACAACAAATATGTGCATTCTATTTTTTGTGATCTCTCAATTGGGAGAATGCAAATCACAAAACACTTTTATGATAATTATAGAGTGTTTCTGGCAAACGCATTTCAAAACAGGAAAGCGTAGAAACATATATAGAGTATTACAAAATAGATTTCAGGCAGCACAAAAGTTGTATTATGTGAAAGTTAAGCACTTACTGATGTACTTTGATTATAGTTATTGTAGTGTTCTCAACACTGAAAGACATTGAAAAGTCAAAATGACAATTACAATGTTACAATACTTTGTCCACAAGCAGGGGAGACAAAGTCAGATTAGTTGTGTATGCTCATTCTAAATCTAGAGATTATTCCTTACTCGGGGTTCAGGAAAGTGAGTGGATGCAGACTTAAGTGGTTAAATGGTTTTCATTAAGTTTAACTGTTTTCTTCACTATCCACCTAACAGATAATTTCTTGCATGGAAATGACTGCCCTTTTGTCAGGAGTACTCAACTGGTGACAAAGCTCAAGCTCTTCCTGAACTGTGGCTCACTTCTCCGTAAACTAGTGACAGTGAAGAAAAGTTTATTTAATACTTATTGCTTTGTATTGAAAATGTACTATCTGTTTATCTGTCTATCTTATAGCAATCATATCAGGTAGCATAGCTTCTCAGTTTGTATTGGCGAAAAAGAAAGGCTGAATAGCTCTGTAGTTCTCTTTTTTTGTATTTAAGTTTATTATACAAAACTGCTTATGATAAAACAGACATCAACCTGTTTTAGCAGGAATACATAGATCAGTAACATTGGTACAGATAGTCGATAAGCAGTACTGCGACGCAGCACAGGGCAATACACGTTACAGTATGACTTCAGTTTACGGAAAGCTCAGTAGAAGCAGTGTACAATTAAATTTCCAGATATGGCACATATGGTTAGCACATTAGTGGAACATAACCTGGGAAAATGAGGGGGAGTAGTCTCTCAGCAGGCTGTGGATAAGCCTGCAGCAGTCACGGACTGTGACCTGGTCCCTCCTCAGCACCAGGCGGTTCCTGGCAAACCATAGAGCGTCCTTTACACAGCACATGAGGCGCCAAGCATCCTCAATGGCACTCTCGGTGTGTGTTCCTGGAAGTCTGTACTTTCTCTCAATAGAGTCCTTGAGACCCAGCTCCAGGGCTCTGAACAAAGCCTGTGTAAACGGGCACTGCCAGAGCAAGTGAAGGGAAGTCTCCTCCTCCACTATGCACTGTGGGCAGTGTCTATATCTGCACAGCCCCCTGGCATACATAAATGTCCTTAGGGGGAGGCCTCCCTGAATGGCCATCCATGCAATGTCTTTATGCCTGTTTGTTAGCCTGAGCTCTGTAGTTATTGAAAATCATTCCAAGAGGCATGGCACTTTTTCAATATATAAGACTGTCTTCAATTCCCAACCAATTCATTACATAAGTTATGGTGGGTGAAGGTGATGGAAAACCTTTGCACTTAAAATTCAGGGGGGTAGTAGAAGCATTATTAAACACTCATCTACAGACACCAGACAAGCCAGAAGGCATGTTTTTCCCCTCAGAAATCTCATGGTCCTGCCACAACCACAAGGGATTCTGGGTAGGTGCATGCAAATAAGGTCAACAATGATCACCTTTTGCCTCTATATCCACTTTATACATGGATCCCTTAAAGTAATTGGCCGCTGTACAAGCAAGCTAACAATTTGTTTAAAGCATATTACATTATACCGTATTTACTCGATAAGACGACCCGGATTATAAGATGACCCCCCAAAATCTGAATATTAATTTAGGAAAAAAAGAAAAATCCTGAATATAAGACAACCCTATAGGAAAAAGTTTTACCAGCAAATGTTAATTCATGTAAACTATGTAAACAATTTTTTAATAAAAGCTATGATTGAGAAAAATATTTTGTTTTTATTTCATTTTGTTTTCCAACCTGCCCCCCCAGTTATGCACATCTGCCCCCAGCTTTGTCACTCTGCCCCATAAATGCCTTAAACCCCCTATATGCCACTGTGCCCATTATATGCCTTTTAACCCTCTAAATACCACTGTGCCCCATGATATGCCTTTTAACCCTCTATATGCCACTGTGCCCCATGATATGCCTTTTGACCCCTATGAGCCATTCTGCCTCCAGAAATGCCTTATACCCCTATATGCCATGTGGCATTTAGGGGGTTAAAAGGCATATTATGGGGCAGAGTGGCATATAGCGAGGTATAAGGCATTTCAGGAGGCACAGTGGCGTATAGAGGGTTAAAAGGCATTTCTGGAGGCAGCGTGGCATTAAGGGGTTAAAAGGCATTTCATAAAGCACTCTGCCTACAGAATTGCATCATGCTCCCCATTTAACACCCCCCCAAAAAAAACTTACCGGTGCTTCTGGCTCCCGGTGTGTTGTTCGTGCAGCGGGTAGACGTCTACGCGATTCGTTGAGGGGAACTCTGATCTCTGACAGCCGGGGAAGGTCTGCGCGATAGACGCAGACAACCCCCACTCCTAAAACCACCTCCTTCCGATTAGCAGCGGGGGTTGTCTACGCGGATCGCGCCTACATGCTGCCCCGGCTAGACACCGGGTACTCAGAAGCGCCAGTACGCTGGGGGGGCAGGAGGATCCAGGTCCCCTGCAGCACTGCGTGGGATCTGGATCTTAGTCTCATAGACAGACCTATTTGAGGTCTCATTATAAGACGACCCCGATTATAAGACAAGGGGTTTGCTCTGAAAAAAACCTCTTCTTATAATCGACCAAATACGGTAGTACAACAATGTATTATTTAAATATAAAAACAGTACATATATCCTTTGTGTATTAATTGTCCTTTTCGGATGTCAAATGTACCAGTCTATAATCTTCATTCATTCTTTATCACTTGTAAAATAATAATCATCAGAATAAGTTAATTATTTATTTCCTCCTGACCTCATTTCACTTTTTTATTGCTGATTTTGGATAAAGATAATACCTCTTTCCAAAGATGGAGTTTAAAAAAAATAGAATTACATCTATTTTATTAAAATGATTCTAAAATGAGGACTGCTTTTAATTCTCACTATATATGAGCTCTTACAGGCAGGAAAAGTGATTTAATTCTTGTAACATCATTTTTTCAAAATACTTAAATGTTCATCTATAAAGGGTTGGATTTACTTGAGAATAATGTGATTTCCTTCATCTTAGGGTCTTAATAAACTTTCATTTCACAGCAATTAAGCATACATGCAAGTACAAATTTAGTGAATTCTCTCACATTCCTGAATTTTAGTTTAATATTGAATTAGTTTGTAAGACATGACAAGAATCAGTAGATATCAAGACCAGCATACAAATCAGAGATACAAAGTTACCATCAGAAGCCATTTACAGTAGTGTTGGAAATAAATTAGCCCTGTGTTACTGTGGTTACATGTACCACTGATCTTATGACACCTTATATATGTGTGAATGGCATTCTTGATCAACATATCCATAACAAATAATATATATCCAATATAACAAAATTAAACGAGTGGGATATCTGGACGGGGGAATGCTTGGGGGACTACACTGACCACATCATATCGAGACTAGTAAGTGTGTCATTAAAGATAATTAGAATTGTCTAGTTACAAGATAATGGGTGTGTGATAGTGAACTGTAATCTGCGCTGGGATTACAGTACCAATTCCTCCACTTTATAAATGTCTTTTACTCTGGTGAACAAAGCTTGGATTGAAGGGACCTCAGGCATACCTGTGTTGAGGAGGTGAAACTTAAGGAAAGATTTCTATCTTTTAAATGACGTCGAAGATAATACAGGAATTTTTAGGAAGCTTTACTAAATGAGTGATCTCTGAAGATCCTTACCATCAGTTAAGACTTACTGGGTTCTCCATTAATTGACATCTTGTATCAACAGTAATCACAAAATATGAGCTAATACGCCAGTAGAAAATATGAATGTGAACAATGTTGTTTTTATGTGAGTAAACCAATACATGACATCAGGAGCAAGTATACAAATCTAAGGTCATGTCCACAACAGTTAAACCTATTCACTACTGGCTAATCACTCAAAATGTACATGAGTGATATTTTTTGTAGTGAAGTAGAACAAAACTCAATATCACATTAAAATGAGTTTTCAAAAAATATTGTGCGGTTTTCTTTGTCTACGTTATTTGTACATAATGTGGATGTGTCTATACAATGGTAACCTATAGGTCTACAGATACGTTTGTTGGAACTAAATTAATAAAACTGACTTTTTTCAGTGCTAATCTACCCTGCTGGATACAATATTCTATTTAATGCTTAAATAAAAAGTGTGTTTCTACTAGTACTAAGGTATATCAGTTAATAGAGAAACCTAAAAAAAGAATATTTGAAAGAGAAACATATTAACAACTTATATAAATGAATAATTATAAGAAGGCACAGAAACATCAATTTATGCAAAGAGGCACTTTTTCTAGTGACTTAATAAAAGGGTAAGCAATAGATTTTGTTTTTGAATACTGGTCACATTGTTAAGTGCCATTAGAAACTGCTGCAAATAGTATACAGGGTAAATTTACCTTTTAATTTCATATTTGTAAGACATGGTAGTATCTACCATTTCTGTTTAGAAAATAGAGAACTTACAGACATAAGTGTTACCTTGCACACCTTTTAGGTTTCATGGCTGAATGGCAAAAATAACTCAAAAGGAAACCAAATTTTATAACAGCAAGTTAACAATTAATGCCTTAAGCAAACTGGATCTTTTAAGTGTTCCCTTAATTATAAATAAAAGCATCAGAGGACATGAGCCATTACCCATGGTTTGGTTAGGTTCTAATGATATAGGCCAATGTAGAATATCTCTAAATTGTACATAACTTTACATTTTTGAACAATTGTTTAATAATAATACCACATTTTAGTTAGACAATGACATTGTTTCTGATTATAGAACTTTAATACAAAAGTAATCCTTTAACATACGTGGGAACTTCTAAGCTCCGGCTACCTTTCCCATGCGGGACGTGGCCAGGACTATATGGTTTGATAAGGGTAAATTGAAGATGTCCCAAATAGGACAAGGTGTAGATGTCATATCTGGTGCACTGCTGACTTGCAGATGCACAGTGGATGCTGATACGGCCGGAGTGCAGCCACACATATATTCAGATGGCTGGTCTTGATACGCATACTTTGCCCTTACACACGCCTACCCATAGACACACATATACACTGCCTATATGCATGCCTGGTCATACACACTCATATACACTGCCCATATATACAAATATACACTGCCCATACACATGCTTGCTCATATACACACAAATATACTGCCCCTACACATGCCTGCCCATACACACACATATACACTCACTTATACATGCCTGCCTATATACACTGCCCTTACACTCGCCTGCCCATATATACACATCCATACTGCCCTTGCACATGCCTGCCTATATACACACATATACGCTGCCCTTACACCCACCTTCCTATAAACACACAGATATACACCACTCTTACACATGCCTGCCCATAGACACACATATATTTTGCCCTTATACATGCCTGCCATTCACACACGTATACACTGCCCTTACACACGCCTGCCCCACATACACACAAATACACATACACTGCCCTTATAAAGCTTGCCCACACGTATACTATGCCCATATATACATGCCTTTCTGTACACACACACATCTACTGCCCTTACACACATATACAGTATACACTGCCCTTACACATGCCTGCCCATACACACACATACACTTCCTGTTTACAATTTTTTCCTTTATATCGTATAAAGCATTTTCCCCTTTTTTCTCCATATTGAGAAATAGTATGAGACATTTTAGGGAGTAGAAACTACATATCTCAACAAATGTGAATTTCCCAGGTTGCTACATGGCTAGAGCACTGACACAGATTAGGTATTGTTTTCTAGAGATATACTATGTGGTTATGGATGAACACAAGATGTTTTACATTAATTTTTCTTACAAATATTCTTTGGCCAGAATGTCTTTTTTTATTGAAAATGGATCAATGATATAAAAAAGAGACAAAACATTAAATATAACATATCACATAAAATACATAATCCGAACACAGTCAATGCTGACCAGGTAAATAATACAAAGACACATCATTGGAATAGATCTTCTCAATTTAGATATCTAAATATAACATTCCACCCTTAAAACAAAAACATTATTGAAATCTGGTGAAAAGTTTACATCTTTTCAGGTAGCTGCCAATATAGTCCTTAGCTCATAAATACAACTAAGAACTAATTTATTAGGATCAAAATAATTTGTTTGAATCCTACAGAATACTATACACAGGCTGAACATATTGAAAAACAGTATTATCTGTTTACACTTGAGAAAAGTATCAAGGAGATGGCTAGAACTGTCTCAGCGGGATATCCTGTACCCTGAGGAAAATGTAAACATTCCTATTATTTTGAATTACGACAATACGGGCAATTTTTTTTAAAAAAAAAATGATAAACCAACATTGTGTGATTTTAAAGACAGATCCAAACCTTGATGGTATGTTAAGACTATGTCCATAAATTAAATATAAATTGGTAAGGAATTTTCTAAAAGGTGCCTCAGAGGAGGTTAATT
>VKOC01017559.1:0-10844 GCA_009364415.1 Spea multiplicata | reverse complement strand
CAATGGGAGGGTAAATAAAAGAATAAATCATAATCAAGCCCTAAGGCATCGGGTGGGAATAATACTCGCCTCCGTGTCTTTATAAATCATGACTTTACGTCATGTAACTAGTAAAATCTTAGAATTTACAAAGACACGGAGGCTCATATTATGCATCTTCAAAGCTGAGCAATAACATTAGAGGTAAAATGAATAGTAGGTCTAAAATAAAATTCCTTAAAGGTAGAATCCCTGGACCAGTCGGCCGCTTTAAGTAAATCTTCAAGTCTGCAACCAGAGGTAAATGCCTTAGAGGCCATAGCACTCCTGATAGAGTGGGGCCCAAATATAGAAGTATCAACCCCTGCCTTAGTTAAAACCCACTTAACCCATCTAGCTAGTGAAGGTGTTCGTAAAGGTAAAATAATAGAAATAGAGAAAAAAATAGTAGCTTAGTAATAAAAAGGGGGGTCTGGGGCCCAAAATGGGTGCCCAGGTGAAGGGGAGGAAAAACTCCAAGGGATACAACCGACCCAGGAGTGAAAAAGGGAAGAGAAAATGCAGGGGAAAAAAAGGGTATAGAGAATGTATAAAGAAAATACATACAGTAAATTAATACATCAATGTACAAATAATAATTCACTAAATAAAGTGTTTAACAAACAGTATAAACAAGTAACAACTATGCTCTATAGTGAGGAGCACAAATAAAATGTACTTATCTGAGGGAAGCAGCAAAGAAAAGAGGAGGAGTTTTGGGATGTACACTGTGATATGGAGAAGGGAGGACTTTACTATTTGTATCTGTTTTATTTTCTCTCTTTGTTGCTGAGGGGTTAAAGAGTTATGTATAATATGAGCCTCCGTATCTTTATACATTTGAGAGCGTAATACAGTAACACAAACACTAATGCCTCCGGTATCTGTGATGTATAACAGAGTAATTGATTCCCTTTCATGAGTTTATATGATCTCACATACTGGGCAGTGCTTTACATGTGTTCGCCAGCATCATGTGAAATGTATATGCTGTTACTGGCACCTGGGTGCAGGGTTTCTTTGGTAACCCCCCCCCAGCAAGTAGCACACACACTTAAACGAAACAAAATCATACTAGTATGCAAACTCACTCTAATACCCCCACACACTATTCCATAGGGCAGTGGTTCTTAACCTGGGTTCGATCGAACACCAGGGGTTCGGTGAGTCAGTCTTGTGGGTTCGGCGGAGGTCAAGACACACACCCGACTCATATGATTCGTGATGACACGCCCCGCTTGTCCATCATTGGCTGCAGGTGATAACGCCACATCGCTTGGCGGCCTATCTGTGCTGCAGGGAATTTGGTGCACCCAGTAGTCGAATTGTAACTTTCGTGATGGTACGTCGTGTGATTTCTTTCTTAATATTTTAATGGTTTTGTTCTTAATGGTTTTGTTCATTTTGTGCACCTATGTATAAAAATATACCTATGTATAAATATATACCTAAATATATACCTATGTTTTGAATTTGAATAAATCATATTTTATTTTTCAAATTAAGAAGGGTTCAGTGAATGCGCATATGAAACTGGTGGGGGTCAGTACCTCCAACAAGGTTAAGAACCACTGCCATAGGGTAACACAAACTCGCTCTATCATATACTTACACTGTACACTCGCTCACATTGACTCCTTATATTAATCACTCCTACACACTTGTAACACCACACACTCACTTTTAACTTGCACACAGCCTGTTACTCTCTTACTAAAGCATGGTCACATTATGTTGTGTTATGTAATGCAGCTGAGAACCCCTGTTATAACGGTGCCTGAGTGTGGTGTGTCTGCTTTAGTAGGCCCTAAACAGTTAGGTACACATTAGTACCGATGTAAGAGTTACTGTCTGGAAAATCATATGATAAGGAGAAGGTCACTGACATCTAAGGTGGCAATACGTTCATGTGAGAAGAATGGGCTGGGGAAACAAGGCAAGGTGAAGATGTCAAATAAATGGCTTAATCAAGGAATACAATTAACAATTAGAACACCAAAAGAAAATATGTAATACTAGACACCAAGACAGCAGAAAATAACACCAAGGTTATGACAGTGAGCTATAATTAAATGTAGGAAATCTTACATAAAGTTGTAGCCAGAAATCCTAAATCTATATTTAATTTAGTTTCCTCCCTAAAACTGTTATGCCACTGAACTAACATGACAAGCCGGGCTGGCTATCTGGCACATCGAGCAAATGCCCAATAGGCTGCTGGCTGACAGTGCCACACACTAATCCTATCCACAGATGTGTAGCCTAGATCTACACGTTTTCATTACTTTCACCAAGTCACATGCTCCAACTTCCATATCATTTCCCCTTCTACCATGTAACCACCGCCAACCTCCATATTATCTCTCTTCCATCAGATTACAGTAACCTATGTATTGCGCCTATCAGCCTCTAGCATGTCCCTATCATCCCCTGTATTGTCCCTATCAGTCCCTGTATTGTTCTTACACATCTGCGCAGGACCTGCTGCATCCTCACGGACTTGCGCCTCTGCAATGTGGACCAGTGACGAGAGATTTTATGACCTTCCTCACCTGGCCACCTGTGGAGTGCGGGCCTGGAGTATACCCACTTAAGCGCGCCCTTGTGTTTATGTGTCCAGGAAAACATGGCTGATGAGGTCATTCTACCTGGAATGTAAATGCAGCCATGTTGCTTTAGATTGGAAGCTGTCTTTATGATTGATTTACTGCTAGGCCAAAAAAAATATCACAAGTAAACGAATATCAATCCTCCCTTGGATTTCAATGGAAATAAAATCAGATCAAGAGATATATTGGCCCAGATTCATTAACTGACATAAAGTGTTTTCTGTCTCTTTTTTCTCCTATGGGAGGAACGCTATTCAATTGCTAGATTTATCTCCGACATTGAGTCTAGCCTATTGTTTTTTCTATACAATGTTCATTGTCTTTTGTGCATTTTATTGTTATTGTATTAGTGGAATGTGACTTTGCCTAAAATACTTGTTAGCCACTGTATTTTGTATTGCACAGATTTCCAGCTGTCGGTCACGTCCCATTTGCAAATTGCACCCATTTTGCTGAAAATAAATCAGAAATATAGTCTCTGTCAATCCATGGACACGAGGAGCATAGTCTTGCCATGAAAACACTGTTTTATTTTTAGCAGATAGGAAGCAGACACAGGTCACACGATAAGCAAGTAAACACGCAGTTTCATTTGTGTTTATTACAGGAAGAAAAGAATAAAAAAATAACAGTGTCCATTTAAGGTGTCTGTAACTAGGGATTTCCATGTAATATCCATAAAAACATGTCTGAGATTGTTTCCAGTTAATAAACATTTGACCAGTGTGCGGTTGGTAAAATGTCTACATGATGTCTAAAAAACATTTGTTTCATTGCTGGCAGTGCTGAAGCATACTTTTCCTTTCATCCATTTACTTACATTTTTAAAATACCCATGTTAAATTGTATATGTGTATGTATGTGAAACAAGGGAAACAATAAATAGTTTGTGGGAACCATTGAAAATATCTGGTTACAGTTAAGTGCATTTTTTTTCTGAGTAGTTGTATTTTGTTTTTAATAGCAGGTGTGTTTGTCTTTCAGGCCATATTCCATGCCCAGTTCTCAAAACATAGTGGCTACGTTCTTGATTACTTACAAAAGAATTGCTGCTATCAAATTAGTTTACCTTTTGAAAGCACCCACCAACTAATTATAAAGCTCATGACAAATCTCCATAAAGTTGTCATGGTCCCCGATCAGTCTATTCACTTTAGAAATCCATACAGTGGAAGGAAGCAATTATAGTGACCACATTTGGACATGTTTTTTTCCTCATATTGATGACCAGTATAGATTAACCCCTTCAGTCCCAGGGGTTATTCGTACCTCAAGTCCCAGAGCTATTTTCCATTTTTACCGGTTTAACCATTATTCCTCTTCCCTATGTATAATGTAACCATGTAAAAAAAAGAAAAAATATATCTCTCTATATCTATATATATCTATATCTATATATATATATATATATATATGTTTTCTATCAACGTTTCATGATTAGCTGGACATTTAGTATGAGTAGTTTAGTAAAAACACATTTCTCATCTTTTTTATTATCTGAATTCTCTGTAAATTAGCTAAATTGACAGAAAATACCGTGAAAACCAATTCACATGTTCTGATTTCAGAAATACCTATAGTGAAGTTCCATACTTTCCCAGTAGTTATAGGGCACATATACATAGAAATTATTTCCTGTGTTTTTTTCAACATTTATTACACAGGTATGTTCAGCTGCATCTCCAGATTATGCATACTCCTCATGCACAGGGTAGTTTAATATGCCCGTTACTGATTCTAATCATGACATTTTCACATTTTGCTTTACTGACCCTATGTCTCATTTGGGACTGTTTGGCCCCCTAACTCAAAATACCCACATAAAATCTATATATTTACGTAAAGCAGACAACTCAAGAGTGTTTCATTAGGAGCATTAAGACACTTGTCATTCAGCTGTTTGGCCACCAATCACTGTCAAAGTTTGCCGTAGCAATAATTTCCTGCAATTCTTTCACCAACACTTCTGTGTTGCTTAGGATTTTTTGCACGTGTTTTTTGCAGCCGCATCTCTAGATTACAGAAAACCCCCACATGGATAGGTTATCTGGTTTTCCCGACAATGCCGGGTACAAGTCGCCAGTATATTGGGTCAGGGTATTTTTTTAGGCCTATGCTACATTATATGTCAAGAAGCTTAGCAGTCCCCCAGGAGAACATGTTCCTATAAAATTTATGTAAAGCAGACAATCCTGAGTATTCCAGTAGGAGAATTTGTGTGTTGCACACTTTATGTGTTATGAGAGGGAAATGCAGCCAAATGTATTCAGATGCATTTCCTGATTACAGAAATACTCTACTTTTTTTACACTTACAGTTTTTTATGTTTTTTTTTTTTAAAAATTCAATTTGCAGGGCAAAAAGGTATGGATGTGTGCCAATTCAAAATACCCCCTTTTTCCTCTTGTGGCTCACCCCAACTGAACTTAAATAAGAGAAAAATATGATATAAAAAAATCTTAGTATCATACACCATGAAACAATCATCAATGTAGAGTCCTGGCAGAGAGGGACAGGTAGGGCAGTGGTGCATGGAGTCCTTCCTAATACCTTTCTTATAGCAGACCCTGCATCTTATTTGAGGCTTTCACCTGGCACCAGTGGGGGATTGTGCATGGAAAATTCCAGCCTGAAAGATGCAGACATTATCGTCTCCACACTTGGATCTGCTCCCTTGGTTAGCTGATGACACTAACATAGAGATGATGCTTTAGCAAACTCAAAAGAACAGGGAAAAAACAAATGGAAAAAAAAAAATGGACTTTGGAATCAATTATGACTGATGCCAGGACGGTCATCATAAATGGGGGGTTTCTCCTCTAACATATTTGGGGGTACCCAAGATTGGTCAGACAGAGGAGACAGATTTCTCACACCTTCATTTTAGTAGGTGAAACTTGGGCATCAGCATCATCAGACACATCAGATATAAAGTCTATAGAAATACGCACCTTCTGTGATGTAGAAGCATTCTATTTTAAAGTTTGAACAAAAAAAATACTCCCTAACCACACCGCCTACCAATTTCATCTAGCCACCCACCAAACTACCTAACCGTATACACTATATATATTTATATATACATATATATGTATATATATATATATATATATATATAGTATTTCACAAAAGTGAGTACATCCCTCACATTTTTGTAAATATTTTATTATATCTTTTAATGTGACAACATTGAAGAAATGACACTCTGCTACAATGTAAAGTAGTGAGTGTACAGTCTGTATAAAAGTGTAAATTTACTGTCCCCTCAAAAAAACTCAACACACAGCCATTAAAGTCTAAATCTTGGCACTTGCCACTGGAGTCCTCTTCCACTCCTCCATGATGACATCACGGAGCTGGTGGATGTTAGAGACCTTGCGTTCCACCACCTTCCGTTTGGAGATGCCCCACAGATGCTCAATAGGGTTTAGGTCTGGAGAAATGCTTTGTCAGTTCATTACCTTTACCTTCAGCTTCTTTAGCAAGGCATTGGTCATCTTGGAGGTGTGTTTGGGGTCTTTATCATACAGTGTGCAGCGTATGGTCTGAGCACTGACAGGCAAACCCCACACCCCTTCAACCTCTGCAGCACTGCTGGCACCACTCAACCACTCACACATCTATATCCCAAGGATAACCTATGAATATGACGCTGAGCATGTGCACTCAACTTCTTTCGTGGACCATGGCGAGGCCTTTTCTGAGGGGAATCTGTCTTGTGAAACTGCTGTACGGTCTTTCCCACCGTGCTGCAGCTCAGTTTCAAGGTCTTGGCCTACCCTTATAGCCTAGGCCATCTTTATGTAGAGAAAGAATTCTTTTTTTCAGATAATCAGAGAGTTCTTTGCCATGAGGTGCCATGTTGAACTTCCAGTGACCAGTATGAGAGAGTGTGAGAGCGATAACACCAAATTTAACACACCTGCTCCCCATTCACACCTGAGACACTAATGAGTCACATGACACCGGGGAGGGAAAATGGCTAATTGGGCCCAATTTGTACATTTGCACTTAGGGGTGTACTCACTTTTGTCATGATTAGAATCGGTAACGGGCATGTTCCAACTTTTGTTGTCAAGGTTTAGACATTAATGGCTGTGTGTTGAGTTATTTTGAGGGGACAGCAAATTTACACTGTTATACAGGCTGTACACTCACTACTTTACATTGCCAGTTCTTCAGTGTTGTCACATGAAAAGATATAATACAATATTTACAAAAACTTTTGCGAGATACTGTAATGTTTGTATATATATATATATATATATATACACACAAACATATTATAAGATTGGATGGGGAGGGGTTGAGGGATAGGTTAAATGAAATGGGGATGCAATATATTTTTATAACACAGATCACAAAATTCTTTCTTCTTCAGATCACCAAGATGGCGGAGAGAGGCAGGATATCTGCATTTGGTCACCACAGCGATCACATCACGCCTACTGGCCACTGATTGTTCCCGTGGGTGCATCACTGTATTCTTTATTGAAAATACCAGTACCATGCAATGCCTTTAATGAAAGTACCAATATTTCTGTAGGGGAGTGAAAGGGTTAAGTGCTGCACTGTATCATGTGGGATGTAGTCATGGAAGGGAAATACTCAGCAACACACATCCCACACTGGAGGGCAGCACTTAATCTGTTCTTGACACCAGGCAAGAGGGAAGGGTCCTTGCACACAGTTAAAGAAATTGATTCCATATGTATGACATTTCAGCTTTCTTTAGAAAAGGTTAAGGATTTACAGGCTTGGGTTAGCATGTTCAGATGAGCTAAGAAGGTTACCCTACAGCAAATACTGTCTTTCCTAGGAAAGCTGAATTGTGCATGGCATTATATTATTCCCATGGGCCATATCTTTTGCAGGCGCATGGCTATGGCAACTGCTGGGGTTCATGCCCATCACCATTTTATCTGTTTGTCTTGTGAGTTGAAAGGGAACTTTGGTGGTTTGGGAGACTTTTTAAAATGAATTTAACAGGCGTTCAGTGTGGATGGAAGAAGCAGTTTTTGATGATGATTTAGAATTGGTCACTGATGCAGCAGAACAATGGAATGCAGAGTTATGGCTAGTGGCCTGGGGGAAGTAGTATTTTTTCTCAAAACTTAGTTCTTCTCAAATTGTTCTCCCAATTGTTTGTCCCTGGAATAGTGTGTGTGTGTGTGTGGGGGGGGTTAAGAAATGAGAAGGTAAGATTCAAGTGTGACAATATGGGGGTTGAATTACAAATTTAAGCTCTTCCTATACCCCAGTAATCAGATTACAACGACACCTGGTACTTCAATGATTGCAATTAAATGTTATTGTGGGGGCAGTGAATATCGCAGGCATTAATAATGAGGTGGTTGGCGCCCTGTCATGGCAACAATAGGCCCGCTTTAGACAGCTGGCACAGGGAGCTAAGACTGTTGGGTTGTAATGGGCTTTTGGGGATGTTGGGTTCTAAAGGGCTTTGGTATATATATATATATGTCTAGGTTATTAGCAGTTTGGCAGTGTAAAGTTTTTACTATGATTAGGCAGGTTATAAAATATAAAAAAATTGGTAAGGTAAGTGCTTTATTATTATTTTAATTTAAATAATGCATATTGCGGTTCTCTTTAAGTACTTTAATATACATTCTTTTTTGTTGAGGCTGCCTGGGACATTATACTGTTCCTTTAATCATCTAGTCCTAAATGCTCACATGTAATATCAAATGCAAAGACATGGCCTGCAGCTCAGGTGATTAGCAGTGTCACACTGCTTTTTGGGGTTTCCAGGCAATCATTTATTATGGCTTCCTACTGGTATTGTGCAGATGATTTCTTAGTTGCTTGTTTGAGCAGGGCCCTCCTCCACTGGTGACAGTGGGAAACACCCCCATTCTGTAAGCCAGATTGTTGTTATATATTACATGTCATGTCCTGGAAACGTCTTTACTCCGGAGCCTTCCCTTGCCAGATGCAGCCAGGACTGCTTCCTGACGTTCCCACTGATGACAGTGGGGAAACACCCCCCATTTAAAGGGCAAATGGGCAGGGATCGTTCCCAGGTATGCTCTTTACCCATTGTACAGCGCTATGGAATATAATGACGCTATATTAAGCAATAAATAATAATAATAATAACGCTAAGTATGCTAGGTCTTGTCTGCAAAAAAAAAAAAAATAAAAAAAAAAATACCATTAAGCAAATAAATACCCTCATTTTCCCCAGCCAGAGAACTTAAACAATCACCTTCAAAACCACTACATCTAAGCAATTAGTAATCCCTTTTTCTCCAGCCTACAAACTGAGGCCTACAACAGTATGACTAAACATCCTCTAACAAATCTGCGTCTGAACATTTTGAAAACATTTACATAGCAACGACATTTTTTTTTCTTAACCCACACAGTTCCTACTTATTTTCAAATCTTAGTGTGCATCAGTAGAGGAAAAAAATGTCTTAATGCCGGGCAAGCAGCATGTGCTCTTCATCAATGAGTGGACCCCCTGGGATGAGAATGGTTAAAAAGGGTATGGAATTGGAAAACATACTGCCCTTGTTGTGGTAATTTTCCTAGGCTAGGGTTGTTGATCTAGTTTTACAGCACTGATAGAAAGCTCGGCCCTGCCTGTTGTGATCAGGAACAGAATGTTCTCTTCCCTGAACTAATGCTGAACTTCTTCAACCTCACTGTGTCACAGGAACCCACAGAGGTACTGTACACACGCTACAGTCCAGACTAACACTTATTCTTTTTTTTCTTCTTCCCTTATAGCTCCTTCCTTGTTCTATAACCGCTTCAGTTTCGAACTATAGTTACCTTACTTACATACAGCTCTGTGTGCTACAGAGAACAGAATGCAAACTTAAGAGATTAATAGATTTGTGTCCATGCTAAACTCATACTGCACGTGACTGCTTTGGTAAACAGTCTTCTGCTTTTAATATCATTTACCAAGAAATCAGTACTTGAGCAAAAGGAACACTGTGACAAACATCGTGGCTCGCTTGTTTTCATTGTTGGCTAAAAGACTACATCTGCTGCACCAGTTTATTTAGGCTTTATGTACAACTTGGCCCCCACGTACACAGGTGTAGTTTCATTACAGAATTGTGTTTGTGTTAATACACAGAAATACTAGTTGAAACATATATACAACAAAAATACACCATTAACCCTTAGATTATTAACCAAACGAAAATGCATATGCAAGACAGTAATCACATGAACATGATTCTAATTTGTTTATCATTACCTAAAAATTCTTTCTAACAGCGAACAGTAATAAATGTTATGTACCTGGCAGTACACTAAGAGCAGAGTAAGAGCCCTGGTAAAACCCGATGACAAGCATCTTGCGACCCAGTACTGGGTCCTAACCTCAAGTTCAAAGAACCCTGCATTAGTCTGTACATTTTCTCCCATGCATGAGCAGCCCCAATTGGTTGGAGGATGTAGTACATCTTCTATTGTCTATAAAGGAGCTCTAATACATTTTCCCTTTTTAAATTCACAATGGCTTGAATGCCCCTTTCCATCCGTTTATTATTTCAGTGTTTCTTTTTTTTATGCTTTTAAGGAGAGGGTTTTTTTAAACCTCACATTATGAGGAGGTAAGGGGAAATTTGCAAAATTGAATACAACCCTGTTTTTCACCTCACATCTTTTGGACTGTTGATTGTGGGTCAAGTATAATTTGTGTAAAGTCTTAATGTGAGGTTGTGGTAATGAATATGCAAGTTGAACATTTCCTAAAGGCATATATTCTCTCCATCAGAACATTTCCTATGTTTATCTGAGCTCATTGATGGATGGTGAGAACCAGTGATGGTCTGTAGACCACAGTTTGAAGTCAGTGATGTTGATATATTAGCATGACTTATTTTTATAGAAGGAGCCATGGACTTTCAGGCAGAGCCGGCCTTAAGTGTTCTGGCGCCCTGTGCGGACTACTCCTCTGGCACCCCCCTTCCCAAAATCATTTACACATATTCATTAATGCAATCTCACAAATCATTCAAGCAATTCAGCCACACATTAATTAATTTATTCTCGTATGCATTCACACATTTCATCCACACATTAATTCATTCATTCTCGAACGCATTCACACTACCCCCTCTCCCCATCTACCCCTCCCCTTCCTATTATCTGCCCCTTCTCACTATGTACCCCCTATCCCCCTTCTCACTGCTTTCCCCCCTTTCTCACTATTACCTCCTTCCCCACTTCTCA
>VKOC01017557.1:0-14115 GCA_009364415.1 Spea multiplicata | reverse complement strand
CGTGGAATAAGCCAAGGTCAAATAACAGGAAAACAACAGGAACGCGTACTGAGATAGGCACTACCAAGATAGGCACGACCATCAGAAGGCAATGTCTGAGTGTTAGAGCGTCTCTTAAATAGGCCCAAAAGTTAGGCACTAATTAGGGATTTCCCGCCAATACGTCACTTCCTGCGTGGCCATCTTGTGTGTGGCGATCACGTAATCTCCCAATATAGGTCGATGTAGTACCTGCAGGCGCCTCTAGGTGGCACGAAGAACGTGTCCGGACACCAGAGCAGGTCCTCCGGCTGAAGCTGCTGGGAACGCAGCGTGGAGGAGGTAGGTCTCCCTTGCCGTGGCAGCGGCTGCCTCTGACGTGCAGAGGCGGGGGGTCTCCCTCTTCTTCGCAGCGGCTGCGCCTGCTGTGCAGAGGCGGGGGGTCTCCCCCTTCTTCGCGGTGGCTGCGGCTGTTGTGCAGAGGCGGGGGGGTCTCCCCCTTCTTCGCGGCGGTTGCGGCTGCTGTGTGGAGGCAGGGAGTCCTCTCCCCTGTAGCGGCTGTGGTTGCCGTGCTGAGGCGGGGGGTCTCCCCCTTCTTCGCGGCTGCTGCTGCTGATCCAAAACGGGGGGTCTCCCTGCCAGGTACGTGACAAGTAAGCTCTAAATCACAAGAATATGCTACATCAGAAGACATGTTAGAATATACAAGCATTTATTGAAAATGAAGCACCCTTAAAATTGTCCACAGTCATTTTCTGTTTTAAGTGAATGAAATGCACAAATGGAGGCTGCTCCTAAAGCTACATGAACAGAAACAATCATTATTTATTGATTTATATAATGCCATCATATTCTGCAGTGATGTACAAATGTATTCAAGCTACAAGTGTTCTTTGTAGCTTAACCCCTTCAAGACCGGGACGTGCCTGGTACTTCCGGGTCAAAGGTCACCGGCAGACCAGGTACGTCCTCGATGATACGCGATCCAGCGTCGCTTTGAACGCTGGGATCGCGAGGGGCGGCTGCTACTGACCGCTGGGTGTCCCCAGCGATCTGTAGCAACCACTCCCCCTCAATTCCGTGCACGTGATCGCTATGCAGCGAATCACAAGCACGGAATTAAAATATTTTCAAAAAAAACTGCGGTCTTCAAGGGAAGTCCCAGTTTTCCAACGCTGGTCCGGAAGGGGTTAATAACAGTACTAACAGCATTTGTTGTCATTATTCTGATTCGGGGTCACATGCATTGTTTCTGCTTTTTTCCCCCCGATAATTTAATTCACATACCACAGCCTTTGCTTTTCTGGTATTAAATACAACTTTGCATTTAAATTTAGAAATGTTGACAACATTGTAGGGTTTAAAATATAGAAAAGGTATGTAGTCCATATTAACATGACCCTTCCCCTACCCTCCATTTATTAATAGAAACTTCTTGTTTTTTATTGGTCAGTTGTGGAATCAACTCTGGATATTTATCTTGTTTGGTTTGTAGAGGACATTGTTCTGCACTGTATAAGTATGTTGTGCTTTTAATCCCCCCACTGGAAATGCTGTCCTGAGTGGAGAGAAGACCTTCCTTCACACAGCAAAGCAGTTCTTTTCTCTTGATGTAAGGCTTGTGGGGACCAAGTATGAATCAATGCAGTCAACTAAGATTGAAAGGCTAGGAAAACACGATTAAAAAATAAAAATGATAATGAATAATGATGCTAAACAATGGGTTACCTGGAACAAGATAGACCTTCTCCCCTCCAAATAATCTGTCTCTTCTATGCACACAGATACTACATAATATATGTGTGACATGTCAGGGCTATACATTATGTGGTACTTGTGTACACAGAAGAAGCAGGAGATTGTAGCATTCATCCCAAAATGTGCCTGACATGTGAAAAGGTAAAGAACCCCCATTCCAAATGCCGTGTTTCCATTTGATTTGTGATTAAGGTGGGCAACATAGAAAGACAACAAGTGTATCTTCAAAATCATAGTGATGTGCTTTCAGTAGTTTATTGAGGTTATTGTGATTTTTCCACTGATTGTTTTTTTTGTTTTTATTTGGTAAAATTTATGTCATGCCTGTCACTACTTAAGTGTGTTATATTTTACTTTCTATCTTTCTGCTCCACTAACCCCTTATCACCTCCACTAACCCCTTATCACTTATAACGCCCTCTTACTGCCCCTGTCCACTTTAACACTATTTAACACTCTCTATTACAGCCCTCACAACCTGCAATAGCCACCTTCATGTTCCCCACAATCAATTGTTTTTTTGCCCGCCCCAGTGCTGTTCTAATATATAGACAGTTAAGTACCAGATCTATTGGATCACACCAGTAGGGGGCACCAAACTGTGGATCCCTTTATTACCCACTACTCCCCATTAAAGCATTCCAGATCCTATCCCTCCCAATCTCTCTACTGTCAAAGCTATCCCAGTACCTTTATACTGAACCTGTATATGTGAAACCTACCTGCATTTGCTCTACCACTCCTGTCCTATTCCTATCACTCTCAACCAGCAAACTCAATCAACATGTGCAACCTAACCAATCTTATTCCTATCATCTCCAACCATAAACTCCCTCCCGTCTTTAACTGTGCCCTATGGAATGCCCACTCGGTATGCAACAAACTCGCTGGTATCCATGACCTTTTTCTATCCCATGCTTTTAACCTCCTAGCTCTTACCGAAACCTGGATCCCCTCCCAAGACACTACTGCTTCTGCTGCACTCTCCTTCGGAGGACTACACTTCAGCCACACTCCTAGGCCTGATGGCAGAAAGGGTGGTGGTGTAGGCATCCTTCTCTCCCCTCACTGCACCTTCCAGAATATACCAAGCCCTCCCTCCCTCTCATTCTGTTCCTTTGAAGCTCACACAATCCGTCTTTTCTCTCCACTCTCTCTTCAAATTGCTGTCATATATCGCCCTCCCGGCCCTACCTCGCAGTTCTTTGACCACCTTTCTGCCTGGCTCCCTTTCTTCCTCTCTCCTAACATCCCCTGTCTTATTCTGGGTGACTTTAACATTCCTTTAGATATATCTAACAACACTGCTAGCTCCAAACTCCTCTCCCTGACATCTTCCTCTGGTCTCTCTCAATGGACTAATTCCCCTATGCACATCGAGGGACACTCACTTGATCTGGTCTTCTCCAGATCATGCTCCCTTTCAGATTTCTCCATCTACCCCTTCCCTCTGTCTGACCACCACCTTCTATCTTTTTCTCCAGTGCTAACCCCTAACAAGACAAACTTACAGCGCTCACCTCATACTTGTAGGCCATTACCAGAAAATACCATTACCCAACTGTCAGCCTCACTCGAACCTCTCTTACCTTCCATGTTAAGCCTTTCCTGCCCAGACACAGCAGCCTCTTTTTACAACAACACACTTGCTTCATCCCTCGACACCATAGCTCCAATTACTACAAGTTACCCCCGACAATTTAAACGCCAACCATGGCACACCTGAGCGCTACTTCAGAAAATCAAAATCCAGCGAAGACTTTACTCATTATAAATTCATGCTTCACACCTACAACTCTGCCCTCTCTCTTGCCAAACAGCTCTACTTCTCCACTCTCATATCCCCTCTTTCTTCCAACCCACGACGCCTTTTTTCTACTTTCAACTCCCTTCTCTGTCCCTCCACACCCACACCACAAACCTCTCTTACTGCCCAAGATCTTGCTACCCACTTCAAAGAGAAGATCGAGACTATTAGAAAAGACCTCTCTTCCTTACAACTCCCTCCTACACCACTCACCACCACCCTCTCTACTCCTACTATACTAACTGCCTTTTCCCCTACAACCGAAGAAGAGATAGCCACTCTTCTTTCTTCCTCTCACCCAACAACCTGTCCCCTTGACCCCATCCCTTCACACCTCACAAAGTCTCTATGCCCATCCCTTGGTCCATCACTTACCCACCTATTTAATCTTTCTCTATCATCTGGATCTGTACCATCTGCCTTCAAGCATGCGCTAATCACACCAATTCTAAAAAATCCTTCCTCAGATCCCGGCTGCTTGACTAACTACCGCCCTATCTCTCTGCTTCCTTTTACCTCTAAGCTGCTTGAACGGATTGTGTACAATCGCCTCACTAACTTCCTCTCCTCTAATTCCCTCCTTGACCCTCTACAGTCTGGTTTCAAACCCCTTCACTCTACTGAAACAGCTCTAACAAAAGTCTCCAATGACTTGCTCTCTGCCAAAGCTAAAGGTCACTACTCTATTCTAATTCTACTGGATCTCTCTGCTGCTTTCGATACTGTTGATCACCACCTTCTTCTTGACTCACTTGCTTCTATAGGCATTCGAGATACAGCTCTCTCCTGGATCTCCTCATATCTGTCTAACTGTTCCTTCTCTGTCAACTTCTCTGGCAACACATCATCGCCCCTTCCACTTTCGGTTGGTGTCCCCCAAGGTTCAGTCCTTGGCCCTCTGCTGTTCTCTCTTTATACTTCCTCTCTTGGCAAACTAATCAACTCATTTGGCCTCCAGTATCATCTATATGCTGATCATACCCAAATCTACCTGTCTTCTCCTGATCTCTCTCCATCTCTCATGTCCCGGATCACCAGCTGCTTGTCTGCTATTTCTTCATGGATGTCACAACACTACCTGAAACTTAATCTTTCTAAAACGGAACTCATTATCTTCCCTATCTCCACTCCACTACCTGAATTCTCTATCACCATTAACAACACAACTATCTCTCCTACTAACAAGGCCCGATGCCTTGGGGTCATCCTTGACTCAAACCTCTCCTTCATCCCTCACATTCAGTCCCTCGCCAGATCCTGCCGCCTGCACCTAAAAAACATTTCTCGTATCCGCCCATTCCTCACCCAAGAATCCACAAAAACTCTGGTTCATTCACTTATCATTTCCCGTCTAGACTACTGCAACACTCTTCTGGTTGGCATTCCACTGTCTCGACTCTCTCCTCTACAGTCTATCCTAATTGCCGCTGCTAGGCTCATCTTCCTTGCACGTCGCTCCTCTTCTGCTTCCCCCCTCTGTGAAACCCTCCACTGGCTCCCGATTACCTTTAGAATTAAATTTAAGATCCTGGTACTGACATATAAGGCCATCCACAATACTGCTCCTCCGTACATTTCTGACCTCATTAGCAAATACTCTCCTACTCGATCCCTACGTTCCTCCCATGGGCTAAGGCTCTCCTCCTCACTCGTCACCTCTTCCTTTTCCCGTCTACAAGATTTCACTCGAGCTGCCCCATATCTCTGGAATCTGCTCCCAAGGAACCTTCAGAATTCACTCTCCCTCCTGACATTCAAGAAACATCTAAAAACCCACTTCTTCAGAGACGCATACCATCTTAGCTGCTAGAACATCCTTGTCATCGATACCCCCCACAATACCTCTCACCCTTCCTCTATGCCTTATGTTTGTCACCCCATTTTTCCCTCTAGATTGTAAGCTGGCGAGCAGGGCTCTCTCCACCAAATGTATCGGTTTGTCTTAGTCTGTCAATTCTTGTCTTGTCATATCCCTTGAATTTATGTATTGTATTAAGCGCTGCGTAAACTGTTGGCGCTATATAAATAAAAGATAATAATAATAATAATGTTTAGTAGTTTATGTACTATCCTCTACACACTTGTGGTCAGTGTGTTGGGTCTGCAACACCAAGGTATTATACCTGTTTAGGTTGTGTTATTATACAAGATATCTGGCATTTCTATTTCAAACGCTGAATATCACTTTCTCTCTTTTCCATTTAGTAGTTTTACCCCTTAAGGCATGAGGTGCACCTCCCTGGTTCAGCTGTGGTTTGTGCTTATGTTATTATCCATGATGTAAGCTTTCAGGGAATATACTTTTGTTTATTTATTTTGAGTTCTTATACATCTTTGACCATGGAAATTATTACTTGTACCTTGTTAAAAAAAAAAGAGAAAGAAAAGGTTCTTCTTTAACCAAAAATATACTAAAATCTACACATATTGAATAACAATAAAAAAACATTTAATTGAACCAATCTCATGCATGTCGGTAGTTTTATAAGATAAAATAGTATGACAATGTGTGAAATGTTTTGAGGTTTTTTGCATTTAATACTTTTGTCTCACAATGTAAATATCATACCATGTCAGATACCATTTTAACTTTTGCTGAAAACAAATAGTTTCTGAATTACAAACTTTACCAAGATATCATGATTAATCAAAAGAAATTGTTGAAAATGTCCAGTCCCCCAAGGGGAAAAATTGGGCAACACACCCGGCACTCAAAAGGTTAAAAAACTATGTTACAGGGATGTAACTTTATGAGCAATATATAACACACTTTTAAAGGTCTTTCAATTTAGATAAATAGGGAAATTAAACAGCTGTAGTTATCAGCATGTTTCCTAGTACCCCAAGCAAGATAAGTTAAAAAAAAAAACTATTAAATATACTATAAACTATAAAAGAAAGTTTAAATCAATAAACATTCAGAAACAAATAAAAAAACTTTACAATCAGAAAAAAATTGAGGAACAAACATTTATAGTAATTTAAAGTGTGCAATAACATTAATATTATATATGATTGTATATCACAGTTTACACAACTTTTTCTAAAATTATAGTAAATGTACCAATAGACCAATCCCAACTGTTTTACAATGTATCCTTCTTGTTAAATGTGTTTGAGTGTGAGGATTTGAACATTACAATCCAAAAACAGTCATTTGTTCTACCAGTCTTGTTCAGACATCCTCCAATTTCTATCTTTGCTGTATTATTTATGAAAAGCTTAATGACAGATTTCAGCAAGTAAAAAAAATCACAAAGAAACAATATGGCTGAAAAAAGTACAGTCGCAATACAGGAAATGTAAGCTTGGTGTAATGCTACAGATGTAAATCAAATTAATTATCTTAGGGAACTCATAAATGACCTGTTTTTCTGCTCTTGTCTGCAGACTGCTAATGTGTTATAATGCTGGCAAGTAAATCACGTTGCTTCATAAAAACTTTTTTTGCTAAATTGCACCTCCAGAAATAACTGCATTTATCAAACATCAAAACTTTGGCATGAAAATTGGTCTCTCATCTTTATAGCTAATCATATTGACATTAATATACCAGATCTCATGTACTCTGTAATTGTTATGCAGATGTTTTGCTGCTATCCTGCAAATATTACCAAAGATTTTCTTCATGGTATGTGATGTTTTATATTCTCCCATCAGTGGGTCTATTATATGAAATGTTGCTATTATTGATATAGTAACCCAAGTATGTATGGGCATCCAGGGTAATTTTTTCCAGGACAGATTAAAGCCATCACTTTACTTCAGAATTTACATCAAGAAAACATCACTGGCAAAAATAAATACATACATTAAGTGCATGACATTAGGAACAACTTGTGCATCTCCAAGGGAAATGCCAAAGAGTAGGCAAGTTCAGTCTTCCACACATTAGCAGATCTTAGTGTTGTTAGCTCCATAGTATATTTACCTTTGGTGCTGCCTTTGGGCAGTGCCCCCTCTGCACAGTGCCCCCTCTGCAGCCACCATCTTCACTACCTTGTCATATCCCATTGCTCTATCTAAATGCAGTCTATGGAAGCACAGCCTCAATAATGTAAATGGGCCAGTTAGGGAGATTAGAAATCTCTCCTGTAACTGGGCCTTTAAGTGGCGGCACGCAAGGACCCCCCAAAGACTGGCGCCCCTGCTATAGGCCTAGGCCAGGATACATCACTGTGTTAGATATGAGTTTAAATTCAGATAAGGAATGCTCAAAAAAACCTTTGGCTTCTTCAGACACTGGCTGCAGTAGGAACTCAGTTCATGAACTCAACTAATAAGATATTCACTTACCTCATCAGAATACCAGGATTATCATGTTCCTTCTAGGCTTTCCATGTCATTCTTGTATCCATTGTATTGTCTTCTTCATGTCCAGTCTCACCTTACAGCCAGATGGGATGGTAATTAGGATAGGACTTGTGCAATCTTTAAACAGGCATTGTGTCCTTTTTAAATTATTTCTGACACAACACACAACATATCAGACATTGTGGGATAGATTCATTATCCCCTTAAGGGGATTAGGGGTTTAGGGCAGTCCCTAAACCCATTGAAAACAATGCATTTTGAGCCCGTACATGTACGGGCTTTGTCATTAAGGGGTTATTCAAGAGGGAGTTCGAAGGGGTGTTGTACAAGTGGCACAGATTTACCTCCTTAGGTTAGACAAACCTAAGGCCATATGGTAGTGACAGTTGTCCCTGTATATAAACACCACTTTTCAATATTTTTAACTGTTTTTATTGAAAAAGGGAAGTTCTAGCTGTGCAAACATAATTGGAAAATGAATCAATTAGCCTTTTATACTTAAACTTTGATCAGCAACACAACAGCCCATTAGAACACAGGAGTTATGGTTGCTGATAAAATGCCTCTGTACACCTATTCCATAAATAATTAGCTGTTTCCAGCTATATTAGTCATTTACAACATAAACACCATATCCTACATAAATAGCGCTACCATTTTAACATTATGTGCAGGCCACCACAGGGTTAAGGGACCTATTCATTACCAATATATAATATATACCTTGTTACGCAGCATAATACTAGACTAGACTTGTGCATTAGGATTTGTCCAAAAATGGGGCCAGACACCCATGAAGACAAAAGCTCATTTGAAATTCATACGTCCATATTCACTTACACACTCCCACATTCACATTCTCGTTCACTTGACTACTTCAGCTTCTGCAAATCATTTCTGCTTTTGCCAACCACTTCCACATCATCTGCCACATCTTTATTCACCCTTCTCTTTTTCCCACTCAATCTTCAATCTGCTATCTGCTTTGTTCATCTGCATCTCCGTATACATAAATCAGTGGGAACCTCCACCAAAACTGTTAGCGGTGACAACTGGAGGATCGGGGAAGAGGACATCACTGAAAGTGCCAACTGAGGGCAACAGGGGGGCTCTTGCAGTGATGTCCTCTCCCCTGATTGGATGATTGGGGAGAGCACGTCTCCGTAAGCGCCATATTGCACTATGTTGGCGCTTTTGGTGACATCCTTTTCCCCAATTGGAGGATCAGTAAGAAGCGCCACTAAGTTGCCTCCGGGTAATGTCCGCGGAGATGCGGATGAAGAAAGAAGATTGAAGAGAAGGGAGAAGATAGAAGATGTAGATGCGGAAGAGGAAGTGGTCGGCAGAGATGGTAGGTAAACATTTAGAGAGTGTGAGAGAGAGTGAACGAGAGTGTGAGAGAGTGAATACAACGCATTTTGTTTCCGAATTACAAATTCCAATGGATTTTTGACCAAACCAAATGGACAGGGAACAGAATTTGTTGCTCGAAAACAAATGGGCCAAAAACGAACTAAAAAATGTAATCTGACTCATTTTTGGGTCATTTGCACAAGTCTACTATAAATTACTGATACACAGAAGTCCAAGATAGCCCACACTGTGTTTCTGATCCATTTCATGTTATTATAATGGACTAAATTTGCTTTTCTTTCAAAAACAAACTTTTGAACAGTAGCGTATATCCTGCCAACTTACTGGCTATTTTAAAAATGACTAGTTATTTTAAAAGAGGATATATAAGAGCATGTACAATTGCCACCCTTAAGTGTTCATTATCTATAAGTGAAAATGTGTTTACTCTTTCACCTTATGGAATAAACCCCTTTCAAGCACTAATTTAAAAAAGCCATAAAAGTGAAATAATTCTTTCAGTCTTTCTCGCAGAATAATGGGCACACTGACTTACCATGTAATTTTTAGTTTGATTGAAAATATAAAAGAGAGGAATCTTTTGATCTTACACAAAAGATTGACTGCTGGCACATGACACTGGGTTGCTGCCTGTTGGTGACAGGAGAAATTATTTCTCTTTAGCCTGTAAAGTGTCCAAATGAGACGTGGAATCAAACAGCCACCAGCGAGTGCTAAAGGGCTGAAGATTAGAATTGCAGCAATGGATGACATTAATATTTTAAAGCTTGCTGGTAGCAGAATAGAATTAAAATCATTGTTTGTTAAAATTGTAATGATACCAATTAGACTTGTGCACAAGGTCCAAAATCATTTTAGACCATTTTTTTTGTTTCGGTTTTACTAATTCATATTAAAATTTAGTTTCCATACCTTTCATTGTGGACGGAATTGGGGAGGCTTTTTTAAATTCGGAAACAAAATTTGAGGGCCAAAAACATCTCTCTTGATAATCCCCTAGTCCTATCTGTAGACCCTGCACCCTCCGGCTGCCTTTAACTGCTCGCTAACTTTCGCCATTCATTTTCTTGTCTCCAGTGATTTCTTGGTAGAAGCAGAGACCATGCTGACAGGGAGCAGGGAGGGAGTCAGTATGTGAGACAGTGTCCCACTGCATGGGAAAAACACAGTCGAAGAGAAACAGCATGTAGTGCACATACACAGTGCCTGCAATAGAAGCTGCTCTAAATTATATTATTCTTGTCTGTAGAGGTAAATTAATGCACAGCTTCCCTACATACATTGAAATGTTTACTTGTCATTTGGATATTATGTTCCTTCTGAGATGTTTACTTTTATTTAATGTCATAAAGTTTTCTTGAAAGGAAGAATTACTTTGCTGAGAGGGTGGTGCAAATTAGACTTGTGCATTCAGATTTTTAAAAAATTGCAAATTTACCAAAGTTGGTAAATTCTGCAATTCGTATAAAATCCCGAAAACTTGGCCTCACACCTCATTAATTGGACAAAAACAAAGCTCATTAATAAAATAATGGCGCTTGCAGTGACGTCATCTCCCCACTGGAGGATCAGCAAGAGACATGCAGTTCCGCCATTTTGGCGGAAGTTGTCACTGGGTTATGTCCTCATCTCTCCAAAGAAGTATGAGAGCAAATTAAGATTGAAGATTGAAGATACAATAGAGAAGGGGATGATAGGAGATGTGGAGGAAGGATGCAAATTCGGAAGTGGTCCGTAGAGAAGGTAGGAAGTGTGAGCAAAAAAGTGAAAGAGTGAGAGTCTGAGAGAGGTAGTGAGATTGACTTTAGGCACCAAGTTAGGTTCCAGATTCAAAAATGCCCCTGAATGTTTGGCCTAAATGAAAGAGCAGGGAACAAAATGTATTGTTGGCCTATTTGCACGTTTAATGCATATGTGGAACAGTGTCCCAGCAGAAGAACCTTGAGATCCACAGGACCCCTCTTATATAAGATGGCGTTTTGGTTCAAATTTTTAAAGATATTATTAAAAGTTTAATTTTAAAGTTATTTTTTTCAGTATAGATATCTTGGGCATTCCAATGGTTAACTGTAAGCTGTTATTTTCTTTTGCTATAGGTAACTTTTTGCATCTACTAATACATAATGAGCAGCACCTGTTAGATTGATTGTGCTTGGGATCTTAAACACCCTTAAGTACCCACTTTGAAGCTTAACCACATTTTCTGGGGATGCTGCCAACAATGCTAACCATAGCTTGTTTAAGCTTGTATGACCCCAGATAAAGTAATATTTTGCAATTGTCCCAGAAAATATATAAGAGGGAGAGATAACTCCCTCTTACTAAATGTTATCGTTTCTTTCAATTTGTTTTCATTAGTTTCGTCTGGGATCGCCCTCGGTTTTGGAGATATGTACAAAAGAATCAATTTCCGTTAAATAAATAAGTTTGTATGAATTTGAATGCATACGTCTAATAGCAAGTATCTTTTTCTAGGAGATGTAGCCTATGGTCCAAAAACACACACCGCTACATTCCATGCTTTTTACCTAACAAAAAGACATTTTAAATGTTAAGCGTGGTTTATGTTGGCGCAAGAATCTTTCAGTGCAAATAAACCAACAAAGATGAATTCATTATTAGTTTTATGTAAATAAAAATGTATTTACTCACGCTCATGAACCATTACTGTATTTCCTGGTATTTGCACTAGGTTTAAAGATGGCCTTTAAACACCAATGCCCTACATAGATAGCTCTGCTGTTTTAAAATTATGCGCAGGAAGAGTTGAGGGACATCAGCGATTTTTTTTATTATTATGATTATTTTTTTTTTTTTATAGCTCCATCATATGCCGTAGAGCTGTACAATGGGTAGACAGGACATAAGTCGTATATAACATAACAATTTGACTTACAGAAACAATAGATGAGGAGGGCCCTGGTCTAAGGAGCTTAGAATCTAGAGGGAGTTAGGGTGTATTACACAATAGGTAAAAAAGTAAAATTTCTATTAGAAAGGTGAGTTAAAAGAATATCCTAACAAAAATGTATTAAATATACCTTTTTATGCACCATAATAGTAGAAAGTAGTCATTCTGGTAAAAGCAACCTAGAGGTGGCCTATAATGTTAATAATCAAGTACACGGTGGTGTGGGGCAGTGAGACTAACCAAAATGTCTTAGGTAAAGAATGTGCAAACACAAACAAAAACC
Organism: Spea multiplicata; assembly: GCA_009364415.1. NCBI lineage: Eukaryota > Metazoa > Chordata > Amphibia > Anura > Pelobatidae > Spea > Spea multiplicata. Next base: position 1,689 of record VKOC01017557.1, on the reverse strand, counting down.
CAAAGGAAAAAGCTGTAAACACATGTATAAGCTGTATGAGACAAGCCCCCAAATAACCACAAAAATCTAAAGTGGTTTGTTTTAAGTAATATATCTGTAATATAATTACAAACTATAAATATTTGCAAATGGTAACAATAACAAAAAGATTACCAAAGAAGATGTAGAAAAAAACTATAAAATTATACTGGTTTTAGTTTTTCATTAAACTGACTAATAACAAGCTAGACACCTCAGAGCTAATGACAATTTCTCCACTTACTTTCTATTGGCAATACAGTGTGATGCCTGTGAGCTAAAAAGAACCATTGAATAATTACACCGGTGGTTCAAAGAGAAACCTGTATCATAACATACATAACTGCCGTAAGTGTTATTTTTTCACATCATTTGTGGTATAATAGGGTGGAAACGCACCCTACGTGCTATGTAGCCAATATGTAGGAATTTTCTTTCACTAGGGTTTTTTTTTAATCTCGGTTAAAAATATAATTTGATAAATAATTCCATCATATTTACCCAACCTTAAAGAAATGTAAAAATAACTGCCCTGATTTATATTAGAAAAACAAATTTATCAAGCATAGAAATATGACAAAGCTCCTCACAAAATCTTATGTAATTTATGAAAAGAGTTTAGAAATACAGTTTAGAAATACAGTTCTTTCTACATTTTGTTAAAATCAGGGCCTTTGAGAATGATTTGGTTTGGGGTATGGCCCATCCATTAAAGGCATGTATGTTTTTACTTCCTCAAAATAAGTATTTTATAGCTTACTGGAGCACAATTTTTTCTTTATCTTTAGTGTCCCCAATTGTACCAGCGGTACAGGATCTGCTGGAGGTGTAGAAATAATAATTATAATATTATCATAATAACAGTATCTCAAGATATTTCAAGTTCACATCTGGTCATTTGGTGTTAGATGACCCATTATTATCTATGATTATTACAATTATCACATCCTTATTTGTTCAATCAGTTGTCAAAACTTAGTAACTTCTATCTAGTTCTATGAATAGTTCTTATAGAATTATCTATTTATTTTATGCAAGACGTTACATAAAGTGTTAGGAGCGTGCTTAAACGTTAATTCCTACTGTACATGAGGTATGAATCAAAGGAACATCATTATGGTTAAATATGGAAAAGAAACAATTTTATGTTTTAACAAATTACGTCTACTACTTTGAAAAATGGACACGATTTTTTAATAAACTGCACAAAACATAATCTGGCAGGTGCTCCCTTACTGCATTCAATTCTATCCAGAAAGTTCTCTCTGCACTCAATATAGTATGGCAGGCACTCCCTCCCTGCACGCAATACCATATGACAATTCTTGTCTATGCACGTCACACAAATTGCCAGTCCCCTGCTTGTCTCCGGACCCTCTATTAACCAGGTGAGGAGACAATTGCACCTCCATGGCCTATTCAAGTTTATGGCAAACCATATCAATGGATGATGCATTACAGCCTTCAACAACTGAGCCTCTTGTGCATGGTTGTATAAATATACTTTCATGTGCAGACAGCGACCATTTGCTATTAGCATGTAATGGATTACTTTTTTATTTGTATTTGGTGTTGATGTTTTTCTTTTGCGCAAAGCATAATTTTTTCTTAAGTTATATTTTTCCCCCCACATTTTGTGACACGAATGTCCAAGGGTGTTTGGATCTGGCA
>VKOC01017555.1:0-34960 GCA_009364415.1 Spea multiplicata | reverse complement strand
CTTTAACGCCAATTCTTTCCCCTGTAAATCCATAAAAATGTTCACAGGTGAAGTGAAAATATAAATAGATCTCTAATTCCTCAAGATAGTTGATTACTTCAAACTAGTCATCAGCATTGTGTGTGTTACTGTAAGGTGTTAATGTTTGTGAGCATAAGATGTTAGCATGTGTGCGTCTGTTACGGTATGGTGTTAGCATGAGTGTATGTATGTTAGTATTTGTTGTAGCGTGTTTGTTTGAAGTTGTCAGTGTATGACTGTGAGCTTGTGTGTCAGCATATGGTGTTGGAGTATCATAGGTGAGCATAGGGCTAGTGACTCCCTGGAAGGAAAGAAGAGGAGTAGGAGAAAGAATGTGTCTGTATGTAAGTGTAGTGTGATAAAGTGAGTGGGTGTTAAAGCGAGTTTACATGTTAGTATGTATCCGTGTTAGTTATAGGGGGCCTTGAAGATGTACCTCACCCAGAGGCCACTAACACTAGGCTTGACCATGTTCTAATAAGGTGAGCTCATGGGAGGATCTTAAGTGGTAAAGTGGGATGGCTAAGGGGCAGGCTGATGCGAGGGACATGGGGCCAGACATTAAGTATTTACAGACCCCAAGATTTCTTATGGCAGCCATGCATCAAAATGACAATCCTTAATTGCACATGTTACTCCTGTCATGGCAACTTCATTGGTTTCTCACCTGCCACAAAATAACCATTCTACTTTTTATGTCACATACTTCCTACTAACACACTATGAAAGCAACTTCCATTATTTCCAAGTACAAATAGATATTTAGAATCCTCCACACTTTTTGGTAAAGTTTATTAATTCTCTAATATACACAGATTTCCTATACCAAAATATGTTGTACAAGTCGTCTCTATGAAAGAATGAAAATAATCTTAGGTGACACTTGAATCTTGCATGCAGTGCTACTAAGATTGGTATTTTCTACAAAAAGTGACAGGTTAATGGTAGATACTCCACCAGTGCAGTCACGATTAATAGTTTGCCCTCATCTTTTACACTTCATGAATGCAAACAATGCAATTACATGTCAGTTTACATTAGTTTCCAAAAAAACTTGCTTATATTTCATATTCTGTAACTGGCATTAGTGAGCAAAAGGGTCAGCCATCTCTTTTTTGTCTTTTAGCTCTATTAGATGTTTGTTCTAAGGGCTATTATTGACTTTTACTCTTTCAGAAGAATCTCATGCTTCTGAAGTTTCTAACATAAAATAACAGGGGTGGCAGTCTGTCTACCCCAAGGCGGTTGATTGCTGTGTATATCAATAACCTTAAAATAAATAAAACTACACCCTAATTATTCATTATACTATATTTCATTATGTGTAAATAACAATTAAGAATAAAACAAGACATCAGTGCACATCCAGCAAATACTATTTAAAAGCACCAATTAGGAGGAAAAAACTTGGGATTCCATCACAGTTTATGGCCATATTGCTTAACACACCGCTATATCAACGTACCCCAATATCTAATTTGCATGACTACATTGCTCACCAGCAGGGGACAGCTGTCCCCCTTGGCCAGCCCACCCCTACTTACCAAGGAGCTGAATGAGTGGGTGTGATTCCACCAAGACTTTCATTCAATTTAAAGTCATCTGGGGACACAATAAACAAGGCATTTGTGTGGCAGGTGGAGTGCTTAACCCTGAGGTTTGGTCAGAACCAACCAATATGCATTCAAAATACACAAAGGGGAGCACACCCTAAAACGCATATCCGTTCCAGGGGGTTGCTGAAATACCCAACATGTGCACACAACAAAACAAAAGTTCAGCGCACAGCAAATGCTATTTAAAAGCATAAGGCATGCATATTGGGCACTCTGTCACACTATATGTGTATTGTATTTACTTTACAGTCCTGGAAAATACAGTTTTACAAGTACAGACTTTAAGGAGCTCCTGGCTAGACTCTGTTCATGGTCCATCAAAACCTATAAGCTCTTCTGACACCAATATCTCAGCATCTTCAACAGTTCACCACTTATCATCCTCTAGCTCTACCTCATCTTCTCCTTCTATGTTTTGACATTCAAGCACTCTCTAGGAGAGTAAAACATAAACGCAATGGTCTTGGTGATTCATTAAACCCCTGTTGAATGCATGGACCCATTCAACCGCCACTTGACTGCCCTGCATTGAAGATGATCCTTTGCATTTTGAAAGCAGGTGAGGGGATCGTTTTTGGAACTTCAGCACTCTTAAATGAAACAGCAGCTACTTCAACTCTATGAGCACATATGTTTTTTTCATCCAATCAAAAATCCATTATAATCACACAGATTCTGATACCCCAGCATAACTAGGTGGATTTATAGATGATATTATCGAATGAGGTATATAGTACCACTTAATCTAAAACTTTAGAATAATGTCATATGATAAAACAATCAACTGGCAGGGTGCCTCTTAAGTGAGCTCACTGAGAATGAATTTAGATTAAATTCATGAATCCATAGGATTGTATGTGCGTGTTTGTATCTGTCTACCAGGTCCTTATTTTCCCCTTTGTCTCAGGAAATCACCTGTGCTAAATATGTTTTAAGAGCTACATATGGTGTTCATCATATTTCAAATTGGTTTATATGCATATATCTACAAATGGATTGTCATTTGTGTCCCTTTGTAGCAATCATTTTCTTTTAAAAAATGTTTTATTTTAATCAAACTTCATCTAAATTAGAAACTGGCTTTTGCAATTTTACAGTCTGCTGCTTGCAAGTCACGCATAACCCTGGGGATTCCAGAAGAATTGCCTTTTCACTTCAGCAAAGGGTTTCACATTCTGATATTAGCCATTGTCTTGATGCTTTCAAATCATGCCTTGAGATTCAGGCTGTGTCTGTCTGATAAGCTTTACAGAGTCCTCCAGAATTTGAACAGTTCAAAAATGCATCACAGCGTCACATCACAATTCTTAATACACTGTTTATATTTCATAAATAAATATGATCATTTAGGAATTGAAATATGTATAAAATGTATTTAATAGACTGTAAACCTGCAAGAGAGTTAACTTATGATCATTTATTACATAAGTATTTTGCCTGTTCATTATTGTAAGAGTGCTATGGAATCTGCTGTTGGAATGGAATGTATCAAATCCTGTTTCCAATATTTGTACAGATTGCATATACTTCACTGATCACATCTGCGGACCCGTAATATTCCATTATAGATCCTGACCTACAAGATCCTACAATTAATACCATTTATATATGTATATGTTTATGTATCACGTTAATTAGGTGATGTGAGATTTTTCACTTAAAGATGCAGTTTCACCCAGAAAGAAAATAAATTAGCAAATTGAATTTAATGGTTCACACAGCTTTCAATATGCACGTAAAAAAATGGCATATAGTATTATTGGATGAGTTGAGGTAGAGTCGGTCAGGACCTGAGCCTAGGGAGGTACACAATGCAAAGCAGGATGGGAGGTGGAACTGAGCTTCCACCAGACCCCCCAGTTCCGTCACTGAGCCCCCACATGCACCTGTAAGCTCTTCCACGTGCAGGGGCGCACATGCTTGCCTATTGTTCTAGCATATCAATACCAGAATACAATGGAGCCTCAGGTGCAGTTCCTATGTCCTACTGCTCAGCTCTCAGAACCGAGGTGCCAACCAAGTGGACTTATGTTTGTTAAATGTGACAGTGCTGGAGAAACTTAGACATATCTAGATGTCTAAAAAATAAGGTTCTTTCTAGACATGCCATTTTTCAAGTAAATTAACCCTTATGACAACTGCATTTTCTTTCATCAGTTACAAACCTTAAGGCGGTTGACATGTCCAAAGAGTTAAACATTTTGTGGAGCGAGGCTAAGCAAAATGGATATGCTGAGACTTTTTATGTGAATTGCTAGTAGCTTTTTGTGACAGATTAAGGCATTTAGAAGAAGGATAATGCATTTTATTTAAATAACTATTTCTAAATAAATACTCTACTATTTATTTGCAAATTATGGTGACTTCCGGGCTCTAAAACATTGTGATGGACTTGTGCCTAGCAAACAGTTTGAGCTCTTAGAAAGGGTGGCATCATAGAGAAAGGACAGTCACAAGGATGAGGAGCTCGAAGAGGGTTTGTTCCTCCTAATGACAGACACATGAGAAATATACAGTTGTGTCTTAATTTTATCTAATACCAAGCTGTAATGTTATTTTAATTATATTTTATTCTTACTTACCACCATTGGATTACAAAAAATAAAAATGATTAAACAAAACGAAAGACAGTAATAGAATCCATACGCACATGAGAAAATATCTTGCATGTGCAAACAAATTAAATATTGAACTGGATTTTACAAATTTAGAACAGATGTATTCTGACTAAATATTTATGTTTCATAAAAAAAATCTCAAAATCTGATCTCAAGAGAGTGGGAGTATACCATATGGTCACCAACATTTTTTTCCGTATAAACAGCTTTTGTTAACAAGCAAACATCAAAAACATCCTGAAAAGATTTCAGGTACAAGCAAAAATACGAGGTAGTAAAATTTGCATTAAGATAATTACTTCAATACATTTTAAGATATTTACTTGAAACACAACATGTTATATCATGAACGTTAAAAATGTAATGCAATTGCATTTTTATTATTTCAACTATAAAAAGGGTATGTGTTCCTTGAAGATTTACATCATTCTAGTGATTAAAATTCAGAATAATAAATAGCATTTGGCATCCATTATTGATAATAAAAAGACCAATGTCTGCCGATACAAAAGAAAGCATTGAATTAGGAGGAAAGGGAGAAATGAATGCCACAATGGTAAGGTAAGAAGAGGGTCTCAGGTCCAGGAAGAGACAAGACTGAGTTGTTGGTCTACAACTGGAGGACAACCATTTTGAATTCTGTTAAAACTGGTGCACTTTATTCCAAAATACAGCCCCCTTTAGACTAATTTTGATTCAGGGAGCATCTTCGGGATGGCTATCTCCAAATTTGCAGGTAGTCCTGAAGTGCTTCTATTTACTCTGCATATCTTAGGCTACCAGGAGTGTATCATGTTAAGAATATTAGCCTCATAATGAATAAACAATGTGACTTAAAAGGAATTGTACCCTCTATATATTGGAGCATGATATCCTTCATGAAATATTGAAATAACACCAATAACCATAGCCTTTGTCAACACATACAATTACACTTCTTAATGTATATTTGTATTGCAAATACATTGTTTAGGTAATTATGCCTATACCCTCCCACAGTATAACCTTCCAACAACAATGCATTCCCATCCACTGAGATTCCAGTCCCAAGGGGATTGTACAGGAGTTGGTCTCTGTTCTGGAACAGGGGACATCCGGTATGGCAGTTGTCACTTCCTTCTTCAAGCTCACACCTGATTGGCTCACACAAATATCCAATAAACAAGCTAATGTACCGCAAGTCATCTTATTAGTGAGTGAGTCAATCACCATGGAAACTGGACGAGTTCCAACGCTAGAGCGGATATATATATATATATATTTATACACTAAAGGGTCTTCCTCATCCTATGAATTACAGTACCGAAACCAGGGGGGGGGAGTAAGGTAATTCTGTAAGTAACACTTCTTTATAATTTGCATCCAGAAACATTATGAATTCCATCAACCAAAATGCTAGAACATGTAATAAAAGTATGCACAGGCAAACGGCAACAATTGTTTGAGCTGCAATTTTTCCAAGAGTTACAGTTGAGTGCTCGTAAATCGCTGAAGGAGAGTGACAGACCCCCTGAAGGCATAAGAGGTCAATTTACACAGTACTGAGGAAAGTTGCGTTCTGCTTGGTCAACTGTCTACTGCTAGTTTGGAGAAAGATTGACATGTGAGAAAGACATTGAGAAAGATCGGTTAGTTTTAAGAAGCAGAATCTTGTAAGCATTTTTTCTACTTGTTTATAAAGCGTATAAAATAAATTGCGCTGGATTGATTTTGTCTTGTTGTGCATTTTACAGCTACTCGTGTATGTTGAGAATCTGACACATTAATTACTCCAAAAATGATTCAATGATATAAGAGTTATTGTGGGATATTGTTGGATCATGAAATAATAGAATCATTTGTTTATTCTTTAAACACAAATCTCTGAAAATATCAGTCAAGGAACACAACATCAAGATTCTTTAGTACATAGTGACAGCCAGGGTTATGCACGCTTACTAGTACCATAAACTGTTCTTTTAATATATCTGTAAAGGGCCTCCATCAGAAATCTTGGGTCTCAAACAAACCTAAAGACAGGCTCCCCTGCCCCATCTCACTGCATGCGCCCCCAACGGCTCGACCAGTGTTTCTCATTCTGCCGTGCCCCATGCTCCTCCCAATACCAAACAGACCCTAAAGCTTGCAATGGGGGCAACTAGGCCCCAATCTCCAGAAAGTGTCCTCAAAGCACCTTAAGGGCTCAGAGATGATAGCAGTCACAAGGGTCCAGTCCTGGGTAGCGCGTCAGGGGGGCTCAGTCTCATTTAGTGGGATGTGGGAGCACTGGGTAATAGGCTGAAAGAGTAAATTAGGGGGCCCATGACAGATAAGGAAGGCCAAACCCACTTGCTTGCCTGAACCCCACACACAGGTACTAGTTGTATCCCATGATGGTGCTCCTGTATGGGTTAATTAATAAAAATGATGGATTGACATACAGTTGAATTAATCAATTGATAATAGATGATAAGTGCATAATTATACTGGATTGGCATTATGTATGTATACATCAGCATTTCCTCAGTATTTTCAGATACCAGTAGAGTCTGCCAAGGCAGGGTGACATAAAAGTTCGATAAATGGTCAGTCTTTTTAAGAGACATGTTTATGTTTAATTAACATCTTTCTTGGCAGTGATACAATCTATTTAAGATCCTCAGCATTTCATTGGGCATACAGAGATAAATTAGCTATATGCTTGGCATTCAGTCACTAGCACTCTACTTAGATGTCTAATCCTTCATTGGATTACAGTTGATCTCACACTCTTGTAGAGCAGAATACGCACTGTATCAATTTATTACGGATTATATAACAATACAACGCAGCACAATAAATTACAAATAAGAAATTACTATAATTATTTTTGTGTGTTCTCATACAAAAATGCAATGGATGTAAAGGCATCCAGTCTTATATTCCCAAATTATTTTAATGCCAGTTTTGGTCATAGTACAAACTTTTGGGTTACTTCATTCAGAAGCAAAGTAGTCAGTCGAGTTAATGGTTAACAGGACTGACTAAACTTATCTCCAGTCGCATGCTCTCCCATGGTTATCAGCCACAACATAACTAATTTTGAGTTGTTTTAGAGGACATGCATGTGCCTGCAATTTTAATTTTTGCAAGTTTCAGGTAAGGACATGCACGTTCAATGTGATCTCACATGTCCTCATCTGTAACTCTCAGAATCCACCCCCCCCTACATTTAATACATCTATAATAATTCAATAAAAATATCAAAAATAATTAAAATAATGATCTAAGAACTGAAAGAGGGGACAACCAGGACCCCCTATTAGCCAAGGATTGGGTAACAATCCTGTTCCTCCAACCTGTGCTTGGGGATAGGGGTTTATAAATCTATTTTAAGAAACCAAAAGGGAGGCATGGACCACAAGTCTGTTCCCAGTAGGATTGGGAGTTAAGTTTAATAAATGCCACTTGGAAGATAGAGTGAGAGTGGCATGGGATGTGTGCTCCTCCAATTGTGATTTTTCTTTACTTTTTTTTGGGGCAGGGGATGGAGGGGCAAGATGATGCAACGATATCCTCAAAGGGGCATTGATTAAACTTTAATCTCCCATCCCACTGGGAATGGGATGAGTGGGAGGCAAGGCTTGGGGTCTGTTCTTTTTATGTATATGTTTAACCCATTGTCCACATTAGAAAAGGGAATTTTTGCAAATTCACAAGCACATATGGTTTAGTGAATATACCTGCCCAAGTTACCAAAATTTTAGTCACTACACATCATGAAGCGACAACCCCATAGAGTTTCTCCTTCAAGAAAGGTTAAGTTTTCCCTTTATAATACAAAGCTAAAGCCATAAAACATAATAATCTTAACTATATATTAGGTAGGGTCAACACAATCCTTCTTGCAGAAGAAACCTACTGGCATTTGAACCTTCAAATTGGAACTGGTAAGATGAAATGTTTCAGCATACCATAACTGTCTATTTAGCAGGTATACTCCATATGAGTAAGAAAATCTGCACTAGATTTTCAATCTAATTACACATTTCTATGTTCCCATACAAGTAAATGAATTAAAAAAAATCAGCTTTATTAAATATAAAGGTCAAATAAAAAAAATGAAGTGAAAACTATAATGCTGATGTTGTTATATCTGAAGATATATTAAAATGTCACACATTCATCTGAGTGATTCATCACACTGAACGTGTAAGGTTTGCCAGTGGAAATGACAGTAGCAGTGACTGACATATGCTTATTGCTTTGTTTCCTTGATCAAGCATTTTTTCTTGCTTTTGCGGATGTAATTGACAAGCACATGAAAGAAAAGTGGATTTACAGTCAGTTCTAGAAAGCCCAATTGCTGTTGGTTTTCTAAAAGGTAAATAAATATCCCATCCACAATACATTATCTAAAACTGTGAAAAAAGCATTGGTAGCAGAAGGCATCCAGTATACATACTTGCTTTTATAAGCACAGCAAGGCAACCCGTGTACAGTGACCAATCAGTACCTTATTTACTTTATTTTTATTTACAACTGTACCATAGTGAGGTGGCACTTTAAGGTCAGTGGCCCCTGGATGATGTATGTGAGGCTGACAACTTGATATGGTTTCCCGTATACTAAATTTTTCTGATCACGTATTGTATGGTCGGGAATTTCCAGGCAACAGCCGCACGCTACCACTGGTTGGTCCCATAGAGCAATTGCCTGGTGTACCAGATGTCCAGGCCTGGGTATGCATGGTATGCCTTTAGGCATAGTAAAATGTTTACATCTATACTCACATAAGCACCCATGGGCAAATTCAGGTGGGGGCAAGGGGGGGGTTTCTCCCACCAAGATAGGGACATAAGTAAGTCCCAAGTTAGTTCAGACTTACCTCTTTATTCCCATATTTTCTAGGAGAACGCAGGGTTCAGCTGGGTCACATATGCAACTGTGTGTCTGGGTATGTTAGTGTGTGTGATTTTGTGTGTATCTGAGTATGCTAGTGTGTGGGTGTGCTATTGTTTGTATGGTGTCTGCATATGTTATTGTGTGTGTGTCAGGCTCCCAAACCTTCCCCTCGCTCCTTACCTGCGGCGTCCACTGCGCAGCTGCTCCGTCACGGGTGGGCTGCGTCCTTGACCTCCGGTTCTTCCCTCGGCGTCCACCGTGTGCCACCCTTTCTTCGCGAGGCGTGCCACCACCCACGAGCACCTCCATGCTGGGGATGGCGGGGGGCATGTCCCGGCATCGGTGGACCCTATCTCATAGGTGGAGAGGCTAGCAATCCCTTAGGGGAATTGCATAATATTACAGGTGAGGGTGGGAGTACCTGGAAGCCAGAGGGAGGGGCTTTACTTGAGGGCAAGTATAAAAATCCTGCACACCCTTCAGTCAGTGCTTAGTTATTGAGCCCTCTAGTTAACTTTGCTCTGCTCAGACCCAATCCCTTCCATGTTCAGCATATGCTACTTGGTAGACTTCCCGGCACCCGACTTTGGCATAGTTAACTGGACTTTGTGTTTCTCCTCTATCCTGACCCGGCTCGTTACACGTTGTTGCACCATTGCCGCCTGCCCTGATCCTCGTTCACCTCCCAGACTGCGCTTCAGACCTTGGCCTCCTACTTGGCCACGCTGCTCTACGCTCTCAACCAGTCCTGTCAGAACCTGACAGTGTGTGAGTGTCAGTGTGTGTGTGTTAATGTGTCTGGTTGTGTTAGTGTGTCTGGTTGTGCTAGTGTGAGTGCCTGGTTGAGTAAGTGTTGCCATGAGTGCCTTTGTGTCTAAGTAGGTTAGTGTGTGTCTGCTTATTTGTGTTTGTCTGGGTATGTTAGTGTGTATGCATGCTAGTGTGCGGCTGTGTGTTTTAGTATGTGTGCGCTAGTGTTGAGTCTCTAGTCTTTTAGTGTGAGTGTCTGGGTTGATGTGTTACTGTGAGTCCCTGGATGACTTAGTGTGAGTGTCTGGATATGTTAGTGTGTGCATTAGTGTGTGTCTTTGCGCATGTGTGTCCAGGTGTGTCTGTTAGTATGTATGTAGGTATGTGTGTAGTGCATGTGTGGGTATGCTGCTATGTGGGTTAGTGTTGAGTGTCTGGTTGCATTAGTGTCGGTGTCTCTGTGCATACGTGTTAACGTTTCTATTGTGTTAGTGTCTGGGAGTGTGTGCGTTAGATTGTGTTAGTCTGTGTGCCCCTGCTGAGATCAGGTTCTGGATCCACCCCACACAGATCCAATCTGCTGCTTCAAGGGCTGATGAGGTATTGCAGAGAGGCGGCACTCACTGGATATACCTAGCCACATTCTGCCACCACTGCCTCGTCATTGCTGGTCTGGCCCTATTTGCACTGAATCTTTTGTAGTTCTATTTGCTGATATCCCACATAAGACAACTGTACAAATATTCTATAACCCAAAAACTTTCAACATTTGAAACTGGTCTGGTTACATTTCTTTCAAGAATTTTAAAAATGTAATATTGATTAATGCTGATTCCTTTTTCTTCTGTGATGACATAAAATCTTATGAAACCCTCAAAAAAGGCATTGCCATTCTTGATGGAGCATGTTTCATGATCCTTATGTTTTTTCATTACTTGAGAGATCCAGGAACAAACATTTATCATGCTGATGATGCCACTGATGATGTAACCAAGCTTTTTATTTTTTTTGTAAATTACTATTACATTTTAAAATTGAATATTTAGGTAAATGATGATTCATCAGCTATTTAATAAGCTGAATTTGATATTTAGAACAGCTTTTTCCCTAAAAATGTATTTATGATGAATATTAGGTTTATATTAGATAATACTTTCTCTTTAATTAAATTAAACATAACAAACATTATTGTACTCTTTATTGAAAAATGAATACTAAATAACTAAGAATTAACTCTCCCAGATGTTTTATAAAGTACATAAAAATGCTTGGCATTTGGAAACAATGATCTAATAAGCAAATACATATTTTTTTTACACGTTCTTCATATCATCTTCATAAAACCTGTTTACCACAAAAGACACTTTGAAGTATCAATACAACACAATTTCAAAGGAGTTGCTGGTCTCTGGAGTTTCCTCGTGTAAGAAAAAAAAACAAGTCAAGAAATGATGGGTTGATATGAGATGACCTATTTTTTTCTAGTATATATTTGTGCAACAGAATTTTACAAGGAAATAATTGCTGTGTTATATATGCATTTGAAAAAGAGACATAGGCTCCTCACAATGTAGGTTAATTTGTGGACTCATTGTAGACAAGAATCTGCCTGCAGTAATGATCTGTCAGATGTTTTACCTGTTATATTGTAGCACTATATTAGATAAAAAACGCTGTAGTGTACAACCAAGCAATTTCAGAAGAAGACACTTTAAAAACAAACTTAGATGCCCGTATCCAATGACCCAACTACCTAAATAGCATTCAATGGCCCGGTAGCTCATATTGCTATGGTTTAATCCATCAATGCATCAAATATACCAATAAATAAATTTCAGATGCTAGCTAGTTAAGATAAAATGTTTTGAGCACAGCCACAAAAGAAAATACTTCTCTAGATTGTAAGCTTGCAAGCAGGGCTCTCTCCACCTAATGTATCGGTTTGTCTTAGTCTGTCAATTCTTGTCTTGTCGTATCCCTTGAATTTATGTATTGTATTGAGCGCTGCGTAAACTGTTGGCTCTATATAAATAAAAGATAATAATAAATAATACTCTTTTACTCCCCAAGCTCACAGTTCTTTGCTATAGCAAGCGAAAAGACCTGAACCATAAACTTGCAGTTTCAAGTATTCACTTTTATCACTGATAAACACTCTTCATTCATAATGTTATTGTAAGCTCAAGTTTGGTTTTGTAAGGAACCACATATGTTTAGATTGAAGTTTCCTAATTTGGAAAATATTAAATATATAACTAGATACAAATCCATGTAGACTGTTATATGCATTGTGACATTCACTTAGGGTTGGTGGTGGAAGGGAGGTATGTTTCTCCTAGGTTCCTTTCCTACGTGAAGTAACACCAGAGCCTTCCACCTGCTAGTTGATTATTTTAGGTGAATGAGAGGGTGGATATAAAAGGGAAGCCAGGAGGGCAGGTAGCTCTCTCTGGCTGAGGACACAGAAAGCCTGTCTGTGGGAGAGACATGTGAGTAAAGTGAGTAAAGGTTGCTGGACATATTATTAAGTTGGCAGAGAGAAGCTCTCCAACTGGTAGTGAGGGACATCCCTTGTATAGTAAGTGCCGGACAGGCAAGGTATTTCTTTTGTTGCTGTGTTGTTATATTTCTTTTGTCTTTCTAATAAACCTGACCCTGTGTCTGATTGCACGAATTTACTGCTGTTTGCCTGGTTTGAACGAAGACCGGCACTTGACCCTTGACCTCAGCGAGGGGCGATCCCTGACCTATCTCGCAACATACATACATATACATACACAATGAAGAACATCCAACTAAATAATTTATAGAGAAACTTCAGTGTTTTTTTATATTTCTTGGTTTTAAATGGCTCTTAAGAAGAGATTACTGAAGTCAACTGCACAATGATTCGCTATTTAATACAACATACCTGTTTTAGTTGAACAAGCCCTTTTACAGAGCTTCCCCACAATCTCATGAATATAGTATGTAAATGTTACACAGAGAACAAATAAGAAACAACGAGGCATTAAGGGATTGTCGATGGCTTCCCTGTGCAGATAAAACCATATTCTACAATAGATGTTAAAATGGCTAGCAGATGTCGGACTACACAGCTTAAATCTTGAAAAGGGCCAAGTTGTTCTTAGCTGTATACTCTTCACTTAAATGTAGTCTTCAAGAGCATTTTATAGCCATGGTAGGGTACTATTGCGATATCACTGGCTGACGATGTCTAGCTAATACATGAATCAAGTCAGTTTTGAAAAGGTTATTACTTAGCAAACTATTTATTAGTAAACACTACCTAAGGAAAGAGATTTTTAGAGTCAGGTATTTCAAAACTGTGTTAAAGAAGTAGGTCTTATTTGGGCTAAACAGACCCAATATAAATCTGACTAAACTAAATACCTCTGGAAAACAGACATTGTTGGATTAGTTTCAACAGGGTTACGCCGCCATTTGTCAGGTCCTCTTCAAAGCAATGTCAGAACTTAATTGGCCAAATTGATAAAACTTTGGACAGCACTCTTATCAATGTTGCCAGAAGTTGCTGTCCCACCAAAAAGTAAGGTATAAAAAACATCCACTCTAGAACAACATCAGGAATCTGCGTGCTTCCACATCTAAGGCACAGCATCCATGACCACACCATCAGAAAAACATGTGGCAGAGTAACAAAGCGGAAAACATGTTTTGAAATAAGAACAGTCATCTAGATTTTCCAAAAAGCATCAGAATCCCTCTCAATATGTGTGTTTGAGCATGTATGTGCAAGTGTTTGTGTGTGAGCATGAATGTGTATGTGTAAATGTGTGAGCACGGATGTCTGAAAGGTTAGGTTTATGAAGGAGACACTTGTAGAAGTGGACAAAGAACAATGACAAAAGAAAGATGACAGAAGAACAAGAGATGACAGGAACAAAGAACCAGTCGGCAAAGAAGAAGGTAGGAAGACATCAAAAGTGTGAGAGAGCATGGGTGAGAGTGCGAGAGAGCATGAGAGAATTTATCAATCATTATATAAAATAATGGATGTAAGTGTGGTTTTGACTGGCGTGGTTGTGGGGAGCAGCATTACATTCTTGCACCTAGGCAGCACAATATATTTGTCCTAGAATGAGTGCCTTTTATGTCTTATGCGTTTCATACAGGGCACACTCACAGGCATACACAACCCTTGTAGGCCCATCAAGCCACTGGCCGCATGCTGCAGGACCGGATCTGACAATGGAGTTTGTGGCCCAACGGCCATTCGCCTGGTGTGTCAGATGCTCAGTGGGAGCCTGTGCATAGGTGTTCAATTAAATAAATTAATGTGACTTCCATTGTCATTTTTGTATAATTAGTTATTATATTGAAAGTAATAAAATAGTTGTAAAGTTCAGTTATTCAAGATTTACATAAACAAATTAAACATGAACGATCTGATTCAGTTCAACATGCATTACAATTACATTGTACTTGTTTTGACTGATTTATTTATTTAATTATTATTTGTTTGAAGCCAATTTTTCAGGATGTACAGAAAGACAGCTGCATGCATAACAACCTAAACTAATGCAGTCCATCTTGTTATGAGTATTTTCTGTTGTTGCCATGGTAAATCTATTGTGCATAACAGTGCGACCTTTTCTTATATGAAATCTAGCACATTGAACTGCTAATTACTCCTGGTCACGATTCACATGCTCCATATCAAAGGCTGGAAGCAGATCTGAATACAAATGCAAAGAAAAGGGTTTCCTTTTGAAAATAGATGTGAAACAACAATGCTAGCCCTTAAACCTGGTATAGTATGTGTGGTATAGTATCATACAATTTACAAAAATATATATAAACTAGTTTCACAATTATAGACAATCATTGAATCATTTGATTACAGACTTTTTAATAAAGCAAGAATCCAGTGCATACCCACAGAATACCAGTTAAAAAAACACCTGTCTTAGGTGGGTATTCCATGACACTATATGGCCATATATTGTTTAGCCTGCCACTACGTTAAAGTACCCCAAGTTTGGGAGTCCTATGTGATTTTTCATGGCAGTATTGCTTACCAAGGAGCTGAATCAGTGAGACTGTATAGCATTTTTAACCCAATGAGACTCTCATGCAATTAAAAGCCACGCTGGACACTGTTAAAGAGGCAGCCGTGTGGCAGAGTGTGAGTTGTTTGAGAGCACATGCAAGAGCCTACAACTTTAAATTCTGCAAGTTTCAGGTAGGGGCATGTGAGTGCATTAAAATATAGTGCTTGCTGCAACTTAATTGAAGTTGATGCCAGGATACGAGAGGCCTCACTCTTGTTTTATGCTCACATAGTGTGAGGCCAGGCATATGTGTGTGTATGGAGAAATGCTGGCCAGTGGCCCATTGGGAATTCGCCCAGTGTGCCAGATGGTCAGTCTGATGCCCATAATAGAATAAAGGTAATTTACGCGAGTTTCCAAATGACAAAATACGTTATGGACCAATTGCACTGATTGTGACTCTATTAATGTTTTGTTATGGTGTTTAATATTTTAATAATATATAGAGTAGTGACTAGTATGTCAATAAAAGGTCCTCTGAAACATTTCCTCCTGATTGCTTTTTTCTCAGATATTCAGATAATCTGTGTACATTATAACTGAACCCAATTAAAAAATCGTGAAATCCATACATTCTATAAATTTTGCAAATAACCCAAAAGTAGTTTCTTTTAGCTTTAACTCCCTCGGAGGCGCAATTTTGCCTTCGATTTAGTTGTGAGTCGCATCGCATTTCAACGGAAAAGCCTACTATTTTAAGAGATCGCTTTCTAGAAACCCATTACATTGCTTCCCGGGATCTGTCACAGATTTTTTATGCCGTCTTTTCCAAAGTATAGAAGTCCGTGGCAGGAATTGTTTGAGTTCTTGGCATGAAGGTAACGGAGAGTGTTTATCAGACTTGGTTCTTTATATAATGGAGCAAACAAGCTGCTGGATCAGCTGGAGAAAAGGTTGTTTTGTTTCATTTAGCAGATTCAGTGCAAAATGTCCAGTCAGTTTTTTGTTTTGTTTATAGAATAACACTTTTAGTTTACCTTTAAAAATCAATATAAATGAACTAGATAAACGAAGAAGAATGTGGTGATGAAGAAAATATATTATTTATACAGTGACAATGCCATTATTCTTTTTCATCCCTTTTTGCTTTGTAAGCATCATAAACCCTTAAGATTGTAGAGGAGACAGCAAGATTCAGTAATAGTAAAAAAGGCAATGTAAATCAAAATGTAAATTTACATCTAAATCAATATTCAGTATTACGGATTTACACGGTTTTCTCATAATCCCATGCTAAATATTGGGGTTTATCATGTCAACTCAGGAATGTGTTAAGTACTCTTACAGTAAGACAAGTTTTGTAGTGTTTCTGGGCCTCCATCCACTTTTGCAATTGTCATTGTACCAAAATAGCCAGCAAAAAGAGAAAAAGAGCCATCTTTTCGTGGTAACTCCTGTGAATGCTATGTTTAATATATTAGTCAGCTCTAACTTAGTGCTGACAATACATGTTTCATATTCCAAATAAAGAATAAGGAGTCTTGTAATTTTTGAAATTAGGCAAACATTCCCATATGGAACAGATCTACCAGTTTGTCTATGCCTCGTTTAGCATTTTAATGTTTTATTATTATTATTATCTTCCCTCAGTACTGTATGTCCCATTCTGCTCTCCCCTGCTTGCCTCAATTAAATTGAAAAGCCTCCTTATTGGTGGGTGGTGTCACCTGACTAGGACTGACCAATCAGAGAGAGGTAAACCTAGGCCGGCTCCTGATTGGTTGCTGGAGTCAGCTGACTAGTTTTTGAGGTTCTGGATTTAATTCACTCCAATTGATTTATTTGGTGTGTTTGTTTGGGAGGAAGGGACGCTACAAGATTGCAATGAGGTTTGCTATTGTCTGTAGTGTATATGCTACCCTTCTTTCGTTTATTAATTGTGTCTGTGAGGGATACAAGCTAGGTGCCACTCCCATATGACGAGTAATGGTTAAGGAGCTGAGCCCCAGTGCTTAAGGTCCTGGGTTCATTTCCCTTGTGCTCCTTTAACAGGTAAAAGTAGGAACCCCAGTAACTTGTGATATTTAATTTTCACATGCTGAAGGATGGCCACCAAAATGTGCAATTGTGGTGAAGAACCTTCTTGGTAACCTCTTAATATATAATTTGTATATCTACCTGGTCTAATAGATGGTTGGGTTAATATTATGGTTATGCTTTATAACCTCAAGGTGTTTATAGAGACAGGCACATGGTAGCCATCTGCGTTTCGACATTGGTCCGGTTAATTTTTATTCCTAAAAATGCAGTTCATTAGCATACATCAAAATCAGACATCCATGAACTGACCACAAGGCAAATTGCATGCTAATAGTTTCATTAATCAAGAAACTCTAAATTCTTTAAAATACTGTCATTTCTGATTTTGACTAGAGTTACTATTTAAAGTGTTTTTCAAGCAGCAGATGGCAGCAGATTATTTATTCACTCTTTCTTGAAAATAAGCTAAATTCAGAAATATGGGTCCCAGCACTGACACTGATGTCTGTCGAAAATCCTTTGATGTGTGACTGAATATAAACACAAAAAAAAGCCCAACAGCCCCGAATACGTTTGTGATACAGTTTAAACATGTATCAGCAGTTTGATAAATACTTCTGAAGATATCTACGGATCAATTATCACAATATTATGTCTGAAATACAGTGATTCATGGTGTTAGTCAGCAGATTTTCTGAGAAGACCAAATAAAAAAGCCATGGTTTACGATATTTTAACGAGACACACCAGCCATCACATCTGCAGCAATTGGGTACACATTAATTATTTGAAACTAACTATGACACTTTTTTGGGATTTTATTAGATTAATTTTGCTATAATATATATATAGCTGTGCAAACTAGTGTGAGCCTGAGCAACAAAACTTTACCTACAGTTCTCTAGACTGGAGTGGACACTAGTACGGTGGAGGTTAAACATTGGTATCACAGACCGCCTCTCTATCTTTTCAAAGAGTGCTATCTAGTACTAGATGCCCGATTGAGTTGTAGAAACACCTATTGTTAAAAGGTTCAGTGCTACTTTTTTGTGTCCCTCATTTTCTCAGATGTATTTCAGGGGCTCGTTCTTACAATTCGGTGTTTTCTGATATTATCTGATGTTGGGCACCTTACCTATGAACAACAGTAACCAAACAATAGCTGTCTTGCTATTGAACATAAATTCCAAATCTCATCTGGTCAGCCAAAATCCCAGCTTGGCACCAGAGGGTTAAAGCACTTTAGCAGTGTTCCTAAAGACTTTTTGATTCACATCCCATGCATGCACAATCCACTATCCAATGAGATGGCAAGACAATACTCAAACCTTTCTTTCTACAGTAAATGTAGTCCATATTATGAAAACATCTAGTAAACTCTCAGCCTAATAATTATTTCTCACGTAAATACTCTACAGACACAAGCATGCATACATATGTACCTACACTACCATATGTGGAAACCTCCCTGGGTTGGCTCCATAAAGCTCTATCTTTGTAAAAGTGGATGGGCTCTTTAGAGAGTCTTTAGTGGGTAAATGAGAATGAGAAAAATTAGTGGGAACAGGCAGGGAGAAGAAATAATGCATGGCTTCACTGAGAAACTTAGGATAAAAGCCAGAGAGTTCCCAGTTATGTACATTATACACACACACTCTACAGAATACCTGTGTGAAGGTCCTACAGATTGCACTCAGTTGGCTACTCGGTGATCAGCTGGTCTTTTCTGGCTGGTTCACAGTTCAGTGACTGTTCTTGTTTGGTTGTTCGACCTGTGCATCAGAATAGGGATATTTACCTATTACAGGGTATTAGGGCTTGGGACATGCTGCCTAAGGTATGGAATGTCACATGAAAACTGGGTTTGGTGGCAACCTTAGTGTCATGAAGAAAGCCTCCAGGACAACAAAGTATAAGGATTCCCAGGATAAGCCTTCCAATGCCAGTTTTGTCAAACCTGTCAAGGAGAGTAATCAGACTGGCAGTCTTCAACGTATGGCAAAAAGGGAATCTGCCCTAGGTCGAGTAATTCCTGGGGGCCCAAAACAGCTGCCCCTTGACCCCACAACAAGACTTGAGAGGATTGCCACTCGCATGTCTGTTTTGGGTCACTCCCTGGACCTGCACCATTCATTTACTATGCGATCGGCATAGTGCTATACGATACAGGTGCTTCAGGATAGTCTTGAGATGACTTACCTTATCAATCCCTAAGAAGAAGATAATTCTTCCACAGAGTGAACTGATTTATTTTTCAGATTTGGGAAAATGAATCATTACAATTCTGTCATTAAAAGGTAATGGTGCCATTGTGTCTGATTCAAGATGACCTAACAATGACAAAGCTGACAACATATACAAATTAAATTGGCATCCTGATGTTATACTTAAATAGATTAACACTTCCTTCTCAGATGCCTGGTTTAATTCCAGATGGCTGGAACAGAAATGCTTTAGCACAAACATGTCTATGTTAAAGGAAGGTTCCCTTCCCTGTGTCAACTTAAGCATATGTCTCTTGTACCACGTCATGACCCCTTTCCCAACTCAGTCCTTTGAGTTTAATTAGTTTTGGAATGCCATGTGATTTGACTGGTTATCAAAAGATGAATAAAATCACCCCGCATTCCAATTACTGTATGCTCCATTCACAGATTCATAACAATAATATCATTTTACAAAAAGGCTAAAATATGACTCCTCAGTGACACAATTCATCTGAAAGGACAGCTTTGAGTCACCATGATGACTTACACAGCTTAGACTCAACCAAACCATGATGCACAACTAGCTCCCACTCCTAGCTTCTGCAGCCAATTTTCTAACTCTAATTTAATTAGAACCTATTTACATATTTTGGGTCTATTCACTAAGAAGTCAAATGTCCGTCAACTGACCAAACTTGACCAGAGCTCCGTGCCCTTGTAAGACAACTTGCTTGTGACTTTTGAAGTAAACAGAAATGTAGTATAGGCTTCACACTTGCGTTCACTGGTGTACAGGAGCATATAAGAATGCTCTTGTGCAGCCAACAGACTCTGCCATTGGATAAAGTTGGCTATTAATGTATTTATTTTTGCTGCGATTTGTTTGTCAAATTTGGTTTTGTTTTTCTTTTTTGGATGATCCCTTTCCATGGGCTGCAAAATCTTATTAATCTTGCATGCGCTTGCATACACTTACATCTCCTACATGATAGTACCACATATGCAAGTTTTTTTAGAATTCATTTTTTGTGAGTTGACGTTCGTTAATTTTTGAGCTGGACTTTGGTTTGTTCCTGCAAACGTTCCTTTTTTTTTACCAGCTCACAATCTCTCCCACTTTAGTGAATACGTCTACAGTATATGTGTTGACATAATGAGAGAACTCTAAGCAGCCTGATTAAAAGGTGTATCATCACACTGCAGGCACCCATACATTTTTTATTGCTTTTTTTAATCTCAGATATGTGTCTTTGCAGTTGTTATGAATGTCTATGGACAGTTGGCATAATTGGTTCGTATCTGGCAAGGAGGGGACTCCTGGGTTTGTACTTTCTTTTATTATAAATGCATCTTTAACAGTATTTTATTATGACAATAAATGACCTGTGGGTACATGGAAACAACATAATTTTCTGCACATGTAATTCAGATTTTTTTTTTGACCTGACTGCACATTTCATTAAACAAGCACATTGTGGCTGCCTGTTGTCACTTTGGTGCTAAATGTTTGAATTAATAATTAATTCTAGTGAGTCACACTGATTTTTGAATATCAATAATGTATGTTCCAGTTCTCCATAGGGAAGTAGATTTCTAAATAATCAAGATCATTGATAAATGGCAACATAGACAGATACATCGGTTTGTCATTCCATCTGTATATCCAGCAGCCTATAGTAGGGACAGAGTTAAACTTATATATTAAAACAGGTAAGAAAATATCCTGCACAAAATCCCAATACCTGTCAAGGACATTAAAAAAAACAGGCACTGGGGATCTTGCCCAGAAACTACAAACATCAGAGCCAGTCATTTTTGGTGGCATAGATCTTAAACCAGCTAGTAAAATGGTTACACCTTATTTTTAAACACTACAGGTAGATGGATATGATCCAAAAGAGGTACTGTCCATCCTAAACAGGAGACTTGGGAGCATACGTGAGCCTTGGTACCAGGGTACTTAGAGCCTTGGATCACTCACCTAGCAATCATTAATCTCCATTAGATATTCTTCTCTTACAGGTACAGCATTTCCAGGTAGGACTATTGACAACTATCATAGCATATAAATGCAACAATAAAAGGCCCTTAAAAAGCCACATAGGCGAGTGAAAGATAGTTGGGACACAATCTACGATTGTCAAGATGTAAGCAATGTTGTGCTAATTAATGGTTAACCTGTGCCTGCTTGCTTCTCGTGATACCTTTAAAGGGACAATCTGGTGCCTTACGCACTGCATACGCAATCCTGCATACGCACAAATACACTGAGAAAAATAACTGCATTTTAAATTAAAAATCTCAAAGCTAGAAATATTTCCAATGCAGCTAATTAACTTCCTTAACTTCCTTGACAAAGAATATCCCTTACATATGTTATGAGGTTCATTAATATCACAATCTTTTATAATTGAAGCTGGAATCCATCATGGAACCCTTTCTAGAAATTTAGAAAGATTGCTTTAAGGAAGGTATAGAGCATTGCTCAAAACTTGCTTTTTGTAATAGAGAATTGTATGAAATGCACATCTTATATGCTCATTTACACAACTCGTATATTTTCCTGCTGGCTAATTGGTAACTCAAATAAAGAATTGTAGGTGGTAACAAGTTCCTGACAGCCACCTAATTGCCCCAAGCAAATTTAAACACACTTAAGGACACGTCTGTTTAGCAGTTCCGCCCATTAGAATGCTCACATTCTACTGACTTTGACTAGGGCTGAATAAAGAAAAATTACACTGACTTCTTACAAGTTAGCTCTCAAGAGAGCTTAAGAACACTATACTTATATATATAAATTAAGCATGTACATATTAAAAACGAAACTGTGATATAAGAGAATAGTCCCTGCTCTGGACAAGGGTGTTTTGTGTAGCTACTGGATTTATTTAGTAGAAACACACACAAAAACAATCTCATAGAACCATCAACAGTACTCCTATTACACAATATCTGTCTTATATTCAGACCCCTATGTGTTTGGGCATCAGAAGAGGTAGACAAAATGAAGGGAAATTACATGAAACGGATCTGACCTCCCCTTCCTCAACAGCCACATTCTATGATTTTTGGGCACAAGATGCTATCCTATTGCCTCTACAAATGCTGTCGCTTGAACAACATTGTCTCTTCAGGCTTTATGTCTATCAAGGTTGGGGATAGGCAGACATGGTAGGAATTTACTACAGAAATTATGGATATTTTTAACTTTCTTGGTTTCCTGGCTATATTTGTTAACTGTTCCTTCTAGAGTTACTCACTCCTAGTCTAGAAGTCACTATTGGCATTGAGGGTGACCTTAAGCTGGGGCAAGAGGGTTACTGCCTGGTGCCATGTTCTTAAGAGAGCCCCTCGGTACTGCTGCCTACCTGTCTCACGCAGACTTGTGGTCTATCAAGGTCTGAGCGATGCAGAGCTTTGAGAAATATGATGTCATATCACAGCGCTCCTTTTCTGTCTTGCAGAGGGGATGAGGGTGAATCTCGCTTCTGAGGGCAACCCTGATTGCCGAAGGTATTCTACTAGACACTGCCATTAGGAAGTTTCAGAAATAATTAGTATCTTCTTGAACTACAAAGGATACTTCATCTTGTGGGCATTTCATAGGTGCTATTTCCTTATCAAGGCTGTGTAATGGATCAGTGGAATACTGATCCTCCATTTACTCCATTATGCATATGTGAAAACAAAGAATTTACTAAAGCTTACGTGAGGTATGTTATTCTTCACTCTTCCTTCTTTCCAATCCTCTTGCTTCCTTGTACTTGGACCTTACGTTTATATTGTGCGAGTATCACGCTATAGATTGAAATTAATAGCACGTCAGAGACATCTTCAGAATGCATACCTGTAAATGGTGAATGGAACAAAGCTAATTATAATGTTGCTTTTATTAGTTAATAATTTGCAGTGCCAGTTCTACTGTTTCTCTACTTTCTTTATTATATGTTTAGACTTTTGATTATATCTCCTGTATAAAACAACATAGTTAGCTGTCATTGTGTTGAATGCATGTATTTATACAATTAACAATAATCCATGTTCAGTCCAGTGACTTTTCAGCTTGCGTTATCATCACTGATGAAAATGGAAATTGGATTCTGCTAGCTAATCCATTGCTAATGGCTTCACTTCACAAATATACTTTATCTTCATTAGAGCTTCTGGCTTACAGTAACACTACAATTCACAATAAGTTCTGCCCTTTAAGACTCAATTACCCAGCAAGGTATAGCTCATATTTTGATTTATCGTTATCCAACATATCAAGACATTGTGCTTAATATTAAAGCAAGCAAATAAAAAGCATGGGTTCCCCTTAAAGGGACATTCCAGCCATTATAGCTGAGATGTGTCATTAAATTTGGATTTTGTCTCTTTTGAAAATGAATAGGAGGATTCAAACAGTGTGTCTGTGCTGTCTATGCCCCAATCAGCCTCCCTGTGCAATGCTTGCCCCCAAACAGCTTGCCTGTGCCATGCTTGCCCCCAAACAGGTACCATTTTTGACCCCACTTATACATCCATGCTATCACACACACATATACTCATTCATTCACAGATACTCATTCCTGCATCTCCTGGACGGTACAAGAGACGTTGCTCGCACAGTGCAAGCAACACAGAGGTATGCAGCGGGCCAGTGCAGAAGAAATCACGGGGTTTGCCCGGCCCCCTAGAGTGGCGAGCCAGATCACAGTTGCAACCCCTGCAACTGTAGTTGCTGCAGCTGCTATGGGCCCCCCAGAAATTATGGGTCCAGGGCAGCCCCCCCTTTTGCATTTTTCCTCAGTGCGACTGTCAGGGACAGTACTCTGTCCCCTTAATGTAACTAAGTAAAATCATGCCACTTAATATATGCTTTATTATATTTTGCAATCAATTTCCATAAAATGTTGCTAAGCAAGGAAGGGAAGGAGGCAGGGAGGAAAAAGAAATGCGTCCAAATTTGTATTTTATAGAATGTAATGCACAAACGGATGTGCCATCAAATCAGATATGAATATGAATTATCCTTGTCCAATATACTTAGAAGCAAAAATGTAAGCTTCGTACTTTACTAAGTAATACTTTTCATTTAGCTTTTAAAGGATTCATTATAGCCATTTCAATACACAAAGAAAATAAAACAAAGTAATTACTTAAATAAGTCTCAAAAGCAAATACATGTTTGCTTTCATTGTTTACTGAAAACTAATTTTCTTTAGCAAACTTTATTTTGCTGACATACAATGCATTTTGGAAATATGGCTTAATTTTTATAAGAAACTATTTTATAAATGGTAACACAATCTAAATCTGGAGGCCAAAATAGTAGTTGAGGCACTTTAAACAAGCAGAGAAGAGTATGGTGGAGGTAGTAAATGCTGAGGAGTTAATTTAATTGTGGTTGATTAGGTGGCTCTGTATGTCCACGTATTTTGCTGGTGATCCAGGGTAAAAATATATTGTGTGGCTGCTCAGGTGGATCAATCCTTGGGTTACATGGGTAGATGATTATCAGCCTTTTTTATATTAATATGCGGCTTCACTCAAGGAGTTTGATGTCACCTGACTGTTTGGATATGGATATCAGTGACTGTTTGGTCTATGGTCCGACAGGGAGAGGTGACCACTTTGAAGGTATCCTGTGACGGAACCAAGAAGGAAGAACACCTATGGAAAGCCTCAGGTAAATATTCCAATGCACTACTTTACCTAACACTGGCTACCGGTCCACACAACACTAGGTACCATGCCCCCCAAAAATGGAGAAAAAAATGTGTGAGTTCCCCTTTCAGTGGCCAGAAGTCCAATGCCTGTGGTTTTGTAAATGAATCAGCTTATAAAAACAAAAAGCAACAACGTGTGAAACAATTTTACAGTATTAGCATTTTTCTATGCATTGTAGCTAATTCGCACTCTTCTCAACAGGAATGCTTCTAGTTCCATTGCACAGTGTGACAAAATTATTGTAATAAAAAGGGGGGCTGCAACTTGCATATAATGAAGACTATCTACATACAAATTAACCATAATGCAGTAGTCCATATTCACTACAGTTTAACTTCACTCTTTATTAATGGTTTTAAACAAGAAAATTAAGTAATAAAATGTTAATGAAGTTGCACTGCTGTATTGAAAAAACACATGTGAACTACAGGAGGAGAAAACACACAAAGGAAAAAAAAAAAAGGGCCACAAAGTAGGGATTCTACACTGAAGGTTAAAGAGTGGTAGGAAAAATGAGTATCTAGGAAAGTAACTTCATACATGGGCAAAATGTTATGGAGGAGAGATAAAAATGGTTAAGGGAAAAAAAGAAAAATGATTGCAATGATTTAAGCGAGGGTAAGAGTTTACAACAGAGAGTTGGGGAAAAGAGTTAAGTGAGGAGGGTGCCTACAATGTTACTTGGATGGTACATTGGACATGGTAAATTGGCAATTTATTAAGCGTAACAGAGTGGGGAAAGAGGTAAGATGAAAAAAGGGAGGGTTAGTAAGAGAAATGGTAAGAGGGTAAAAAAATGTGAATATCAATATGAAAGCTCTAGTACAGATTTTTCAAACCATCACCCATCTTTTTGAACTTTGCTGAATCGACTAAAAAGAGTTTTAGAAGCTTGTTTTATGTTACAATTTTTGCTAAATATCCTTTGAGGCATGGTCTTATCTGTGCGCAATAGAGTTAATGTTTAAAGGCTGATAATTCATGTGAGACAATAATTCATTCATGACCCAATTCATTGCTTAAACTGAATTTTTGTATCTGAAATGCCAATGATGCTTAACACCCTCTGGCATTTACAGGGTAAATCATGCGTAGCACAAGGTTTAACTCTGTCTTTGCATTAATGTTATTTAAAAAAAAAAAGTAGATCTGTATTGCATGAAGTGGTAATGAGTTTGGCTTCCAAGTTGCATTGTGCAAAAGAAACAAACCAAGTGTTTAGAACCTTCTCTCTTACGTCATATATGTAACATATAAATATGAATCCTATTTATATAGGCTAGTTTAATGCATTTGTATTCATGTTTCCAAAGTTGGCATTTATGATGGCCAAATGTACTACACCATCACTTGCCAGAGAACACCAGTAGCCATCCAAGCTATTGAAGCTAGGAAGGAAGCAGTCAGCATGGTGGCTGTAAGTATAAGAATAAGTAGGTGAGGATTATTTTTTGGCCAGGGGGTTCCAAATGCCATATGTTTAGGAGCCCTAGAAGGTCTTAATCTATCCAAAATTTGACGTAAACCAATTGATGCATTTACTTTTTTGATCTCATTGGGCTAAATTAAATAGTCTGATTTCCAGTCTTCCATTGTCCAATTTTGTGAATTGTAGAATCATTTTCCTGTTCTTACCTGACAGGTGTGGCACCCGGTGTGGTGTTCTGCTCCTGTAGCCAATCTGCTTCAAGGTTCAACATGTTGTGCGTTCAGAGATACTTGGTTGTAATGAGTGGTTATTTGAGTTACTGTTGCATTTCTGTCATCTCGAACCATTCTGCCCATTCTCCTCTGACATCAACAAGGCATTTTTGCCCACACAACTGCCGCTCACTGGATATTTTCTCTTATTAAGACAATTCTCTGGTTTGAACTTCAGCAAGTTGTCGTGACCATGTCCACATGCCTAAATGCATTTGCTGCCATGTGATTGGCTGATTATATTTCTTTAACAAGCAATTGAACAGTTGTACCTAATGAAGTGGCAAGAGAGTGTAGTTGCTTATAAAATCCAGTAGTGTTTTTGGGCTACAAAATGTTTTTCCATTTTTTACCTTCAGTGCACTCAAAAATGAAATAGTCCACATCCAAAATGGTGGCACTTTTGAAACCGTAAATTGGTTAAATGCGTTTGTATGTTTACTAACAATAATGTGATGGTAGAACTTCTGCATTAGGATCCCAATTTAACTCCTTAAAAATGAGGTGCAACCTATAACTACTGTAGGTCTTAAGGATACAGGATGGAAAACAGGTTTTGAAGATGCATTTTAGCCATATTCAACCTTATCTCATCAATCCCATTTCTTTTGAGATGACCCCTTTAAACCAGTAGAGTCCAGCACGCCCTAGCAGCACACAACAGTTGAATAAACTCCCAGGAATTTTATTTGCCTGAATACAGGGAAACATGTGACCTCTAGTGGCAAATGTGGATCTCATTATACAAAAAAACTACGGATTTGAGATATACACGCAAACTCTCGTAAGATGGGTAGTGATATCAACCAACATCTAAGATTGCACTAGAGAGGTATCGGTCCTATTTATTCAGACAACTTTTAACCACACAAGTCTTTAATAAGCTTCCCTATCCATAATAATTTGAAGGTTAATGTTAACATCATTTTGATGCTATCTCATAGAACCACATAGTCCACCCAATGGTTTCTGGTGCACTATATAACCTATATTTCACCCTACCCCTTATATTGAACTAGTTTGTAAAAAGTTTGTAGACACATTTAACCATATTTCATATTAGACAGAAAGTTGTACATGGTTCCTTGGAATTAAATGCTAATGATTTTTATTTCCATTTAATATATTTCTAAACTGTATTCCAACATTAGGAATACAAATTGTTCTCTTTAAATGTGTTTTCCACCATTCTTTCAGCCTTTGATAAGCTGAGACTCAACATGAGAGACAGGTGCACTTAGCAGATAACATTCTATGCAATTCAACAAACATTACTCATTATTATGCTGGTAGGGGG
This sequence comes from Spea multiplicata, assembly GCA_009364415.1. NCBI lineage: Eukaryota > Metazoa > Chordata > Amphibia > Anura > Pelobatidae > Spea > Spea multiplicata. The sequence continues at coordinate 7,117 of VKOC01017555.1, read as the reverse complement.
CATCACAAAAAAAATTAGAAACTTTTTATGTAAACCATTCATTGAATCACAGGCTTCGTCAATGAAATGAAATGTGCATTTTGAAACAAGCATTCAGCCCTGGATGAATATGTCTGGTAAAAATGAATAGAATGTTTATTAGCATTTGCAGCTGACAAAATTACATAAATAGTGTTATGTGAATAATATACTCGCTAAGACAAATTATTACAGCCTTGCATTATGCTTTTGAGTATTTTTTTTGAAAATGAGGTTTTAATATTTCAAGCATCCATCTACTTTACTGGCACAAACCCAATGAGCTCAGACCCAGCTAAGTCAGGCTCTGGAAACCTCCTCCAGACTCTAGTATTGTGTTTGCTTCCTGTTTGGCTAGATGACATTGGACTTCCAATTGGGATTTAAATGTCCAGCACATGTACCTTACAGGCGTTGTAGTAATCCCGGATTGGATCCTGCAGAAATCTAGTCTCTAGCAAAATCTGGCAGGGACTTTCCACTGGGAGGGGGAAATGAGCATTGACCCTCCCTGCTCTCCAATTGCTGCTGCTACTACTACTACTACTGTTGTACTATTAAAGGGGGTAATATACTCCCACCCCACTGGCACCACATGCCCCCAAACACTTACACTAATGTGTGGGGTCACATAACTAGATGTGTTCTATCTGGATCAACAGCAACAAATTAACAGATATAGGAAAGGCTGAACTTGATGGACGCATGTCTTTTTTCAGCCTATGTAACTATGTAACTAATATCTGCCAGCTAAACTTCATGGGCTTCAGAACTGAGTAAAAAAGTATCCTAACAGTAAGCTGCCAGGAATAAAACAAATTATTCATTGGGGGTTGGAGGCGCTGGTGTTGGGGCTCCCCCTGGACAGCGAGCCCCCCCCCCCCCACAATGAGGAGGTTGCATGGGCTACCTTACTGCAGTAAATGCAATATGTTTTAATTTATGGAGGTGAACCCGTTACAGCTGCCTACAGGTTCACATTCATCAGTCAGCACCATACTTCTGCTATATTTGCTGCTAAATTAGTCTTTTCTCTACAGTATAATACACAATATATACAATATATGTATATTGTGTTTTTATCAAGTAATATGTGTAGTAATAATACTTCATACTAGATAATCCATTTAAAAGATAATACTGGAGCAATACCATAGCTACATTTGTTAAAAGGCCCATACTTCCTACTATGTTCCGAACAGTTCCCATGGGAATCTTTTGTTTATGCTTCTTCTGGGAACTTTAATTGTGCTGCGTTTTTGTTTTAATTGCATTTTTGTCTTTACGTTTTCCTGTAGTTTACATTTCTCATTTATTGCAGTGTTGCAAAGAAGAATGATAATCATAGAGAAAAGAAAATAAGCAAATCAAATGATTCTGTATTGCACTGTACTGTATTGCTTTTTATTTATATGTGTACATGAAATAATATCTTGTAATATAACCAGATAGTGTTGAGGATGCGTAAGGTGTAATTAGCAGTCAAAAGAGGCATTAAATGATTAATGGCAACACGTACAGATCAGAGATATTACAGTAGATCTACTAAACACGTATGTATCCTGACCCCATCCGCAATGTTATATTTTTTCTCACCATCTTACTTTACAATTTCTGTGCTCGTGCCAAGAAAAGAAAAGACAATTATCCAGTCTAGATCTGTTATTCTTCTGTTTTACATGAGTTTCGGTTTGTGTTTCGAGAATGGCATCTCGTGAAGAGACATTGCACACAAGAAACATAGACCTGAATTTACCTTTACAAAGGTCGAGGGACCATATGCCCAATAGGAATTACTGGAATCCACAAGGAAAATGCAGAAAAAGGGGTAAAATGGTTTGTGGTGTGTGAGGACTGGTATGTGATGGATTGATTGTGTGTAATTGTAACCTAATTGTAAAATTATGTTTATGTGTGTGTTAAAGTAAGCATGTGTGTTAGTATGAGAGTATGTATGCATGTGAAAGTTAATTACTGGAGGGGGCACTCAGCTAAACCGGCCCCGGGCCAGAAGGTGTCAGTCCTCCCCTGATCCTACTGTATATATATTTATCTTACATCATATGACCATAGTTTTCATATAGTGAATTTAAATCACAAAATACTCTTGTTGGAGTTATAAAAACAAAACTATTAATAGAGGGTCAGATACTTAGAATTAATATAAGGAAGTTTTATTTCACTGAGTGGGTGATAGAGAAGCAGAACAGCTTCCCCTCCAAAGCTTAAAAGGTAATACAGTAAGGAAATGTAAACATGCATGGGATAGTTATATGGCTGTCCTGAATCTAAGCCAAGACCAAGGGCTGATTAAGGTCTGACTTTTTAAAGCATGAAAAGACTAGATGGGCCAAATTGTTCTTATCTGACGTCTGACGTCTGTATTTCTATGTTTCTACATAAACACATAGGTTGCACCACCAAAATGTATCTAACACTATCAGAATATTTCAATAAAATTATGATTTTTTGTGATTTTGTATGAAAAAAATATAAAAACCAAGTAACCAACATGTGCATATGACTACCATTAACTTTTTTAATTTTCATTTAAAGACATCAATGACTACAGGGACCTATAAACTATACTTTTTATTCTTCACAATCCTGCCCACAGTACTGTCCACTACATATATTAATGCCCCCTCTGCGGAGATGATATCTATCACAGAAATCTATTTTTGTGTCACGCCTGGAGACAGTAGCAGACAGTTAGATATACTTTCCTGCAGCATTAACAATAAGAAGGGACAATGGAAAAATCCCATAGAAACAACTCATATCTTAACCGTTAGAATTCCACTGTTATTCAATGCAGATGGTAGAACAGAGCTGGATGGATATCGGTAGAGAAGACCAGTGCTTTCATTATATATGACACTGTGTATTTTTCCGCCTCTCTATCCTTGTATTAATGACAGGATTATTGCTATATGACACCTACAATGAAGGACATCAGGCAACAGTTCTCTTCGGTGATAGAAACTGAACAAAATATGTATTGTGTAAAACTTCTGATGTCAGGATGAACAGCAAGTAAACTTATAAAATCTAGACAATTGGAGATAATATCAATGAATGTGGTAATCTGATAAACAATGCAGAGGTTACAGACAGGAACACAAGAATTGTCTAGACACATTAAACAGAGCTTGGTGACACGTGGTCAGAAATGTCATGTGCTTGAAGGCATATTATAGATGAGGGCTTTAATTTATACTGACAGAGCACATCTGAAAAGGAAAACATCCGAGAAGCTCTGATTGTTCTCAGCAGATGTATGAGTGGGATTGACACCTATCCATAGTGTAGCTAAATATAAACGATATGACCAAAAGTATACGTACACGTTTCCTTATTAATGAGCTTGTGTTTCAGCCACACAAATTGCTAACAAGTGTATACAATTAGGCCCTTTCGAAGGGTAATGTTAATGATGCAAAATACAAAGACATTTTAGACAATTGTATGATTGCAACTTTGTGGCACCAGTTTGGAAGAGAGCCCTTTCCTGTTCCAACATTACTGTGCACCTGTGCACAGAGGAAGGTCTATAAAGACATGATATGTCATGTTTGGTTTGAAGAAACTGGAGTGGCCTGCACATGGCCCTGACCTCAACCCTACTGAACACCTTTGGGGTGAGTTGGAATGTTCATTGTGAACCATGCCATTCTCATCCAACATCCTCACAAATCCTCTTTTGGCTAAATAGGTACAACTTCCTACCGACACACTCCAAAATCTTGTGAAAAGCCCTCACAGAAAAGTGGAGGGTGTTATAGCCACAAAGGGGGTGCAACTCCATATCAATGCCCTTTGTTTTCAAGTGGGTTCTCAAACAAGGCCATATAGGTGTGATGGTCAGGTGTTGAATAATCCCCAAGTCATTGTTGTTTTTTCAACTTGCATATGAGTTGGTGTGAGCAGAGTAATGTTTAATGCAATTGTAAATGTGAGTTAGTAGTAGTGACTATGTGAGTTGCACATTTTGTCCAACTTGTGCGATTTTCTTGCTGAATACTCACCTTGAATGCCAACCTATGTTCACTTCCTCTTAAGTGAATAAACTCAAGTATGTAACCAAAGATTGTAGATGAAGTCAGGGAACATTCTGTTATTTTTGCAGTGAAAAGCTGAGAAGAAAAAAAAATCACATTTCCTTATTTTCTTAAAACTAACACTGTGGCTGTTATATGCTAATGACAATCATGCATAATCAATTGATCATAGAATATTCACTGTGCTTTCAGATATTTTTACAATAGCTAATGGGAAGATTAGTATGTTTACTGTAATCTGCCGTAGACATTTGAGCTGCCTGTATACAAGCCAAAGCAGAATCTCTGTAATGCAGTTATTATCATAGAAATACATCACAAAAATATAACAGCTCATTTTCTATCATTTGAAATTCCAATGATGGGGAAAATGTTACTAGGATCAATTTTGCTCAAAGGAAACACAAGCACAAGTGCGTACCTTGTATGTAAATCACTTTAGTTTTTTTCAAAAAACATAACTAAAGATTTCAGGCAAATATTACTATTTTCTCATAAATGGTTTACATTTAAAGATACTTCTGAGATATAGACACAATTTAAGGCTGTTCAGGGATTTTAGAACAAGAGTGCTTTATTTAATGGCGTATTCTATCCTCTACTTCTGTCACCTACTGGTAAGAATATGGTACTGAACCCTATCTAAAGCTATATTGTAAAAGATCAGAGGAACTACCTAAACATGTTTTATCACATTATAGCGTTTAAGGTTCTGATGTAAAAAAGGGAACTTATACACAACTTGTTAGGTATGTACATGGTGTTTAATTGTGGGTGGAGGGAGGCAGGACACTGTATGATTGTACTAGCTAGAGCATGGTAATGGAGCCTTGATGAATGCCAGTAAAATCCACTTGACTATCAATTCTTCATCTAATGTAGTTTTGTAATAAAAACATTTTATTAAAAAAAATAGAGCTCCCAAATGGAAATATGAAAACTTCAGTGCACAACAATAGAACTCCTCCCAAAAAGAGCTTCCTCCATTGATATTATAAATATAAAGTATTGCAGCAGGTGCAAAGTGTGTCTAGGAGGTTCAGGAAGGTCTGTGGTGCTGGATCCTTGGTTAAAACCAAAGTAAGGGATCTATAGTACAGCAATGTTATTTCAGCAATGTTATCTGCCTCCTGATATTTGTTTCCAAGAAACTAAGCTGTATTTCCACGTCAGGTTCTCAGGGTGATTTTTTTCTAAAACATCTCATTCTAAAACAGAAAAGGTACTAGTGAAGATGCTTTTTTGTAAATTAAATCCCCTCAATAACCCCCCCCCCATTACATATATTCAACAAGTGAACCTTTTGGTTCTATTCATTAAGAAGTTGAGTGGTCATTTCAGTTAAGAGTAAACTCAACTGACCAGACTTGAATGAGGTTACATGCCCTCCTATGCTAACACTTGCAAAACAACTCACACTATTTTGTAAGTGTGTGTGAGTGAATATGGATTCGCATTGAGCAAACGTCATGTGGAAAACTTGCATGTCCTTGTCTGAAGCAAAAATAAAAGACCTTACTCCCCCCAAGCCAAATGATTAACATCAGGATACCCTATTAACAATAATAAAATAAGCCTTAAGGGATAGGCCCAACTGTAGCCCCTCACCCCCATCCAATGTCTAGTGGGATTGGGAGGTCAGAAATTAGCTTAAAAAATCTCAGTGGCCATCTATGTTTGCAACCTCATCATGTCAGTGGAGTCTATTCATGTCAAAGAAGAATGAATCACATCCTATAACAAGGTGAGGTCGCTGGTGCACAATTATTTCCAATGGTTACCATTTTGGAATGACTACCTTTATTTAGTTTTTATTTTCATCTTTTTTTGGTATGTATGCTTTTATTTCCATTTTTTATTAACGTTAAGCCCCCTTACACATAACCAAGGGATGTGGGTTAGGAGGGGTATGCTTGGGAAATATACAGAAGGTTAAGTTATTATCCATATTATCCCCTTCACTGTGCACCTGAGTGGAGACCATCAGGTTACACCAGGCCTCCATCTCTTTTTGCTTATTTTTCACTTGTTTCATTTTATATTTCTTATGTCGATGGGAAGGAGGTATAAAATAGCAGGGATGTATTTACTTCAGGTGCGTAGACCTAATGCAGGACAGCGGCCCCAACTGCCCCATCCACAGCATGTCCTCACTGCGGAACGCCAGGACATGGCATCATATCCCTGCAATCCATGTGCCTTGTAATGCACCCAATAGATGATGTAAATGGGCTAGTTGGGGAGATCAGAGATCTGCTTTGTAACCAGCCATTTTTTTAAATGTGGTGTTTACAAGATTTGCAAGATTCTCCCAACAAGCAGATTTGAGAGATAAGATTAATGAGTAAGACAAAATGTTGTCAGTACAGAAAATGATAAACAGCATCCACCTCAAGATAGCCTGACTAATATCATCAATAATGAGTTCAGGAGATGACTAGTAAGGTCAAATAATGATGGCAAAATTAATAATCAACATAATATTTTTGAATCCTTATATCCTATAATCACACTTGTTCAGGTTTGATCATTGGCCCAGTTGCTTTTTTCTCAAAGCAGGGAGCATTGTTTGGACAAACCCACACACCAACCACTTCTAGGCTCCCCATTTTTGCAGAAAGTTTGCTGAGAGGTTATGTGCTTGGAGATGCAGATATAGTGAGAAAGAAGAGTGAAGAGAGAAAAAAAGAAAAGAGAAAAGAGAAAAGCGAAGAACAAGAAGATGCGGGACACGGAAGTAGAGTTGCTAGACATGGAAATGGAAGTGGTCATCAGAAAAGGTAGAGAGATATTCAGAGAGTGTGAGAAACCCAGTGAATGTGAGAGAATGTGGATAAGAGCGTGAGAATGGAAGTGAAAGAGCCCATGAATTTTGAACGACAAATAAAATAAAAATTTTAAAAAGTGCTCTGTCACATTTATGCGGGGTGAACGTGAACCGGACCATACCTAGTGAGTGATGCAAACATAAACAGTATATATGTAAAGGTAAGGTACTGTAGTTTGGGGTAGCCGTATTAGTCCAGTGTATACGAATG
>VKOC01017554.1:0-10246 GCA_009364415.1 Spea multiplicata | reverse complement strand
ACAGGGATATAACGGGTTATAAGGACGGGATTAGTTATACGGCCGGAGAGTATATAACATATAATATGAGGAATATACCAGGATATAATGTGTTATATGGATGGGAATAGTTAGCACTTGTTGATCCAGTGAGAAATGAGATGACATTTCGGAGTCAGGAAAGATTTTATTTCCTTGTGGCATGGCTGAAAGTTGCTTCAATGTGGGCTCAGTAGCGTGGTTGAACTTGATAATGTCTTTTCCTAACCTCAACAACTATGTTACAGTTACACCTGTTGACACCTCCTGAGAAAAAAAAAAACGGCTGATGAAATGGAATCATTTAAACACATAATCGTATATTTTAGTTGTTAGAATATGTAACATATCACTAAATATCCCTTTTGATTGATTACACAGTTTGAGTACCAGTTTCTGTATAAAAAATCTAAAAGAGAACAAATACGTTAAAAAAAAAACCTCGGGTCTGAACAGATTTTATAATGAATTGTGTGTTCATATAGAGCAGTTTCATAGTAATGATATTGTTTATTGTAACAATAAATGTAGCACATACCATGCTTGTTAAATTTCACTGGAGTGTTGTTGGGCCGGTTTCATGAAGTCAGTTAAAGGGACAGAGCGGGGAAAGCCGAGTGTGTTTTGTGCACTTGAGTGTTGTTTTGTGTTGTAATAAAGCACGCTTTCATTTGTTTTTATAACTCTTCTCTTCCAGCTCGCCGATCATGTGATTGTGTCCCCGAGGACTGGGAATTTCGCCCAGGGGTCACAGATCATTCTATCGCTATCATCTCCCAGATCTGATATCCTAAGAGATTTGGATTTTAGACTTTACTTAACATTGTGTAGCAAGAAAGACATTATTTATTAGTCGGTGCTTTTTCACAAAAACTGTAAAAAAAAATAATCTGAATGAGACATTCTGGCAAGAATAGATAAGTGACATGTGTTCATCTGAGGGTTATGCAAGAAAGCAGCGCAACGGCAACATGATTACCGCCTGCACCGGCGTATTAAGCAGTTAGAGCCTGAAAAACAGAGCAGCAACAGCGCTCTCTGCTGGTCAGTGTGTGTAACAACCCAGACCCGGGATCACAAAACATTAATAAATTATTATTATTATTTATGGTTTATATAGCGCCATCAAATTCCGTAGCGCTGTACAATGGGTGAACAGGACATAACAAGTAGTATGTAACGTAGCAATTTGACTTACAGAGACAACAGGTGAGGAGGGCCCTGCGCGCAGGAGCTTACAGCCTAAATGTATAAAATGTATGAAACAACGTGACTCGATGCTGTTTGTGGTCACTAATACAGTAATCCGTAAAAATTAAAGAAACTCTAATAAAACATCTCATCAATTTAACTATATATGTGAATAGTATATACACTGTATATATATATATATATATATATTATATATATATAATATATACATTAAACACTCATCTACAGACACCAGAAGGCTTGTTTTCCCCTCAGAAATCGCATGGCGCTGCCACAACCATAAGGGATTCTGGGTAGGCGCATGCAAATAAGGTCAACAATGATCCCCTTTTATATTATTTGGAATATTTGGAGTTTCGCAGATCACCCGCAACTCACATGCTCATGTAAATAATCAGGCTACCAAGATTTATTCACTAAAAGGACAACTTTGGAAGATGGAAGATGCGTTCCGAACGTTCACTTAAATCCTCAGCCATACCTGAGGGGGCGCGAAAGGGTGTAAATAAAAAAAATAGCCCAGGACTGCATTATAATATATAGGTAGGTTCCATAAAGAAAACAACCTGACAAACAACCTTCTGGACGTCAGATCTGGGTAGGCCTATAAATACAGACCATTTGATACAGAGGGTATTATTCAAGGTCCTTCCTACATTACCTTAGATTTAATTTACAGCGTCAGCAGATCGCGTAGCGCTATTACTATAGGGGCAGTGAAAACTAACGATATTATTCAAATTGACAAAATACAAAACCGTCAATAACATAATGAAGACAAACTGCTACAGAAGGAAAAAGGGATCCTACTCTTCAAAACTTTGTAAACTGTAAGCTAATGCCCTGGAAGTATTGCTAGTAGAAGGAGTTCCAATCAATTCATTAAAATGAAGGAACGGCAGAGGAGATTCAACTTTGATAAATGCAAAGTAATGCATTTGGGAAGTGAAAACACACATGCTGAGAAAACACACATCTGATCAGACCGTGGAGCCATCTTTTGAAACTAGTCGACTCCAAACCATACACAATGTCAAAAAGCATTGGCTGTCCATTAAAAATGGCTACTATGCATTAAAATGGGTATCCATGAATGATGTGAAGACGTGATTATGTCTCTATACACAGCATTAGTCAGGCCTCATTGAGAATACAAACGAGTGTGAGTGACTTGTAAAGAGGCTTCCATACCACAGACAGCAAGCTGGGACCCGACCTACACAACTTGCAGCTACTTTTTGGGAGCGTCAGATATTTTAATGCCGGAAAAAATATAAATATCATACTTTCAAGCCTAATGTACTTCACACCAAACACAGTCAGGAGCGTCTTGTTTTCTGGAAGATCACAGAAAGGGTTATTTTCTTTTTATATCGAGAACAAAGACGTTGTTGGTGAAAATACATGTCTCATCCTTGTAAGTCCTAATTACATTTATGGCCGAGCCAAGGAGCAGAGGAAGTTGATGGGCACAAACTGTTTATCTGAGCGAATGCAGCGAACTGTTTATCTCAGCGAACCTCAGAGACTGCTGCTTATCCTCGAAATATCTGAAAAACGTTCAGATTCTAGATTTCAAGGCAAGTTATAATCTTTGTGTTTAACATTATATCGACGCCGAGTAAACCCTATGGTATCCTATACCTAGATTTTCTTTATCTCTTATATACATTTTGTCAGGTGTGTTTATACCCAATTATTAGAGGCGACTAGGAATTGAGAAATCACTAATTAGTCAGTTTATTTGAATCATCAAATCTCTCCAAACATTTTGATGGATGGTATTCTGGAGACGGAATGTCTGGACCGCTTCCACCAGAGACCTTTGATGTTTGGCACGATCTTCGACAGAAGAAGGAGGTGCGGTTAGCAGCGGGGGTTGTCTTCCCCAACTGTCAGAGAGGAGGGTTCCCCACACCACTGCGGGGAATTCTCTCTGACAGCTGGAGGGTATATGTGTGATGGGCGCAGACAACCCCCGCTGCTAACGGCACCTCCTTCCGGCTGCAGCGGAAGTTGCCTAAGCAAATCGCATAGACGTCTACACTCTGCCCTGACTACACACGAGGGAGTCAGAAGCACCAGTAAGTTTTTTGGGGGGGGTTTAAATTGGGGGGGGCATAAGGCATTTCTGTAGGCAGAGTGCTCTATGATATGCATTTTAACCCCCTTGATGCCACTCTGCCTGCAGAAATGACTTTTAACCCTCTATACGCCACTCTGCTTCCTGAAATGCCTTATACTTCCCTATATGCCACTCTGCCCCATAATATGCCTTTTAACCCCCTAAATGCCAGAGTGGGGCGTAGTGGCATTTAAAGGGTTAAAAGGCATATAATGGGGCACAGTGGCATATAGGGGGTATAAGGCATTTCTGAGGCAGAGTGGCAAGCCTGGGGGAAGATGTGCATAACTGGGGGCAGGTTGGAATATAAAAGAAAATAAAACCAAAAACATTTTTTTTCTCAATCATAGCTTTTATTTAAAAAAGAAACAGTTTACATAGTTTACATGAATTAACATTTTCTGGTAAAACTTTTTTCCTATAGGGTCATCTTATATTCAGGCTTTTTCTTTTTTTCCTAAATTAATATTCATATTTTGGGGGGTGGTCTTATAATCAGGGTCATCTTATAATTGAGCAAATATGGTAGTTATTGGTCAGAATAAAACTGCTACAATGAATGTGGCTTGTTGGGGTGAAGGGAAGTCTAGGAAGTTTTTTATTGCCTGTAAACCCAAATTATGTTTTATATTTGTATAGGGAGATTTTACGTCGCTAGTTACCAGAATGCAATCCACTTTGCTGCCAGGCCCCTACCTGCTTCCAGCAGCGATGGTGGTGCATTATTGCAAAGTAGGCCGCGTCCCTGGCCACTCGGAGCACCCTGCCTGCTTCCAGCCGTGACGTGACCTCCTTCCTGGTGTGGCCTACTGATTAGTGGTTCAGTGCTGGATACTGGCGAGGGTGGATTCTGCTCCAAGAAAGGAGGGGACTAGCCACGAGGGGAGTGGAGCTTCAGCATGTGACCCTATATAACCCCTGCCCTCACTTCAGTTAAAGCTGTGGTATTTTTCTTGTTGACTCGTTTGAGCTTAACTATCTTCTGTCCCACGGCTTGTTTGACCTCGGTGAACCTGTGCTGCCAGCCTCAACCCCTGGACTGTTCGACTATATGTGTGCTACATCATAGTTTCTTCAGAACATCTATGGTATCTTTCAAGTAAGATCTTTGCTTTATAACATACAGTTGTAATTGTAAGTTGATGTAGTGAAGAGGTTTGTCTACAAGGATTTTTTGGATCTTGGGTAGTATATATATGAAAGGCATTTTAGGATGCATGTTATTGATATAATCATATTCTCTTTGGTCCATTTGGTCTTGCTAGTCTCAATATGCTTACAAAATTCATGCTTATTTGCTGATGAGAGATTCTTCAAGAAAGTATGTTTGCAGGTTGTTGTAGTGGTAAAATTATTCTTTATTGACATTATTTTGTGGTCTGGCTGGCTTTTTCTGCAAAATATTGAATGTGAATGGTCTCATAAATTGAGATCTATAAATGCTTTGAAAGTATTGAACTTGTTCGTGGATGCAAACTTAAGCCCTTTACTCATATCTAAAATCACAATAAGTGAAGCGCAATATTCTGTAACCAAAATATCAAACACCTTGTGGTAAAATAGTGCTGCAAAACCACAGGAACAAACTCCCCAAATATTCCAAAATTAATCACAACAAAAATAAAAGATGTCTGCGCACCCAAGTGTATAAATAATAAATATATAAAGCAATATAAATAATATATAAAAAATACACTTCCAGTGGAAGGATGCACAAAAAGATATCGAATAAGCGCATAAAAAGAAAACAAGAGAAACAACATATAGTGTAGTATGTTAAATAAATGTCATGGTTATTCAGGCTCTTTCTTTTTTTCCTAAATTAATATTTAGATTTGGGGGGGGGTCGTCTTATAATCGAGCAAATATGGTATTATAGACTTATATATCCCTTATACCCTGGAGCTGTTTTCATCTGATTTGATTTCTTGTTTTGAGGAGGCAAGAACATTGAGACCTCTGACAGTATACATTCAGGAGAGAAATTTAATCCAAACAAAGGCTACTGTTCCAAAATCAAAAGGTTATCTTGTAGTTTATCATTCCATTGTAAAATATAAAAAGGCTGAGGTTTCAATTTTAATATCAAAACACTGCTTTTACTCTGGTGCAGTTTAGGTGTTACATTTTTACATGTATTATTGCTAATGTGGATAAATGCAAAGTTAGGCCCTCTTGTTGACAATTCACTTACTCTTTCAGGTGGTTATCAGAAATAATTAAAACAGTCAGGACACACAATTCATTGTCACATACCACACAAAATCCTAAGCAATATATATATATATATATAGGCATCATAGGCATCAGGGGAGGTATATTACATCTGGAGAAGATCCCTTTAATTGATTTGTTGCTATGGTGTCTCCATACCTATGCTAATAACCTGTATGGAGGTGCGAGCAAGGCTACTCCCCTCTACAGCAGCCTGAGAGTGGCAGCATAGGGAATGCTGTCCTGCATGCTGTGGGTGTGTTTCCAAAGCAAGGATGCTCCTGCCATCTAGAATGATGATTAAAGCACCTTTTTCAGGCTTAGGAGCCTGTGGAGAATCGCATCTCCCAGCTGTTGACCGAGGAAAGACAGCTGGGGACATGACACATACATACATACACACATACATACATCATTTCTCTCACATCCTCTTACCTGACCTGCAGTTTTCTCTGTATCTTTATGTCCTGTACCAGCTTACATTTCTGGCACTCGCACATTGTGTGAGCAGCCTTGCTTTTATGGCACACTCACAGCAGGATTTTATTCCTGCAACTTCATTGGACACGAGTGCTGCGTTTTCGTTGTTCAAACCGAATAAACAAATATGGCTGCAGATAAACGTACATGAAGATGAATACGCACAACACGAAGAATCTTTCTTTGTGTTTGTGTTCATAAATATACTAGGCTAGCCTATTAGTTAAGACAAAATCCCTAAATATCTCCTAGCTAATCTCCCTGGTCCCTCCCCAACATATAAGTCACTCTAGCCTATCATAAGTCTTCTGTAGTATAGCAGGGGTTAATACAGGAATCCACAAGGGGGAAGCTAATAGTATGAGAAAAATAGATCCCTAGCACTCTAACCAAAAAAACTAATAGCATGAGCAAAATAAATCACTAACACACTAACCCGACACTCGTTTCTCGATCACTAAGGGGAAAACCGGGCTTTGGAGCCAGAATTTAAAGGTCTGTAAGAATGACTCTATTGGTCGCCCACAGGGGGCTCGTCTGGCATCAACCAATGAAGAGTCTGTGCAGCTGCCCTTTCCCATTAATTTTTAGTGTGAATGGGAAAGGGCAGCTGCTTTTCATTGGTTGTTACCAGACGAGCCCCCCTGCTGGCGACCAATAGTCATTCTTACGGACATTTAAATCCTGGGGCCAAAGTCTGGCAGGGGCACTGGGGGTTCTCCTCTGTCGACCCATCATTGCAGGGTGCTTGGATTAATGTGGATTGAGGGGTACAATGGGGAGAGCTCTAGATTCAAGTAGCCATCTTTCAGCATGGAAAGCACGCCCCCTGGTACATTTCATCAATTGATCACATTGAATAATTTTTTGACCACTTGCACAGTCATTCTCAACTATTTTCTTTATTGTGTCAGGACTTCTTTGCCTAAGTTGCCTGTGCCAAGTGTGGATGCTTGCTTTGATCAAGTTGAGTATACAAATTTCTGTCTTTGGTCGTGTGACGGTCAGGGCTTGGGTACGCAGGTCAGGTAGGAGCCCAGTTGTAGGGGATACCAGAGGCTCAGTTTGTACCCCACGATTCATCATTGCCAGAAGGAAGGCGCAGACAGGCAAAATGAAACACAAAGCAGGCTGAATTTTAAAATAAGATGGTCTGTATTGAGAAGCTGGTGAGAGAGGCAAGTACAGGCTGTAGACATGACCAAATAGGGAACAGGCACACGGCAGCGTACACAGCAGATAGCCCTCAGACAGGGCAGACGTAGTCTTGCAGGCCAGGTCAGAAACAGGAGGATATCAATGGATATCAAGGATATCAATGCCGAATCAGAATCCAAGAGGATAATCAGAACAACCCGGGTCAACGCTGGCAGTGGAAGAGCGAAATAAGGGACCAAGGAACGAAGTGAGAAGCAAGCTAGGTCACAACGGGTTAATCCAAATCAGAATGCTGCTAGCAGGAGAACAAGGCCAGGCAAAAGGCAAATACACCACAATGCAAAGACCCTGAATGGTGGAGTAAGCAGGGAAGAGGTTAATTGTTGGTGTCCCGGCAGGAGGTAGCAACGATTGGCTGGAGTACCCAGTCGGGGTACAGGTCGGTCCCGTCAAAATGCCACACTGTCCTCACCTGATATGCCACACTATCTCCCAGACATGCCACACTGCCCTCCCCACATATGCCTTATTGTCACACTCAACCCAGGCTGCGGAGCTGCATGTCTTTTGTTTCAGAGTCTTGCTGTAGTCCATTTCTGGATTTCTGTATGTTCTGTCCTGAACCTCTGATCCCTTGATTCCAGTCTTGCTCTTTGCTTCAGTTCTGTTTCCTTTATAAGGTGTGCCCCATGCATGTGTTCTGTTTGTCTCAGTCAGCAGTCTAAAGGTATGTCTCTCTCATATGTGTTTGGAGGTCATGTTTAGTTCCTCCGTAGGCAGGTTTTAGTGTTAGGACCCACCGTCATTGGAGTACTTTGGCGTACTGGTGGGCTAAGCATACTATGGCCATAAGATGTGACAGAATCTCCAATAGTTATCATATAGTCCTAGGCTAGTTCCTGTATTTATGTGTGTCAGTCTGTGATGTAACCTGTGGGGTGTCTTGTCTAGAATCCTCGGTAGAGGGGTGTCCTGTCTTTGTAACCCCAGTAGAGGGGTGTCCTGTCTTGAAACCCCGGTAGAGGGTTTTGTTCTATCATCATCCGCTGCTATGTCAGGGCGCTGGTATGTGGCTGCACAACCCTAGATGCCCACTGGGAGAGTGCTGTCGCCCTGTACCAGGCCCTGTCCAACTCTGCTACTGCACCGTAACTCCTGAACACAATCTTTGGGCGCTCTGGGTCTTTACAGTCGTCTGTATGGACCTGGTTTGTGACACTTATATACCCTATATGCCTTATATCCCCTGATATGCCACTGTGCCACCTGATATGCCTTTTACCCCAGTATGCCTTATACCCCCAGATATGTCACTCGGTCCTCCCCAGACATGCCTTATACCCCCAGATATCCCATAGTGCCCTCATAGATTCACAGACTCATTCACAGCACACTGGCAATAAATAAATAAATAGAGGGTTAACCTTCAGGGCCTCCAGGATTTAGATTCCCCTTAGTTTGCCCCTTTACTTCTAACTGCACCTTAAGTTAACTTTATTAAATTAATTAAATTAACCCTCAGTCCTCAGCATTAAATTAACCCTAAAGACCCCATCAACCATAACTGCCCCTAAATTAATCTTAAACATCCCATTAACCATAACTGCCCCTAAATTAACCCCCACCTCCCCTAACTTTCAGCAGCCCAAATATTAATTTTATACTCACAGTTAGATGAATTGCTAAGCATGTGGACGCTATAAGCAAATGGGTGGGGCCAATCGTCAGTGTGACTGCAGGGAGGGACTGGGAGAAAGAAAGGGGGGGCAATCGCCAGAATGACTGCAGGGATGGACTGTAAGTAGTAACTGCTGTGAGTCACACTGAATAAAACGGATTATAAAATGAGGGGTATTTTTCAGAGCACTTGCTCTGAAAAAAAATCTTATAATCGATAAATATCGATTCAACTAATCGATAATGAAGTTCGTTGGCAAAGATCTTCATTATTGATTTTATCGATTAGTTGTTGCAGCCCTAGTGGCCACTTTTGGATTGAAAAACACATTCAGTTTCATCTGTTTTTTCCTTTATAGTTTTGACTTGCAATTTACCCTGTTTTTGCATTCTAGCTTTCCAAATTCTGCCTTTAAGTGACCTTCGTCTACACAAAAAGCATGTATGCATTTCTAGCGTCATATTGCTGTTTTTGTTCCTGTTTTTCGTCTTTAATGGGGATTCCGCACTAGAAGCACTTTCACATTTAATGCTTTTTATATTGCGCTTGCATTCACCCACAAGCTTGCCCTTAACATATTCCAATGTCCGTTCATCATCTAGATGTGCATCAAGTGCTGTAACTAGTGTTTCATAACTTTTAGGTAAACTAACTTGCCAGTGCTGAAACATAAAAATAATTTTATTTCTTCTCCTATATCTCTGTCGTTCAACCATTTCCAATGTATGCCTCATAAAATCTTGCATATCCTGGTCTTACGTCAGCTTGGTCTGGTAGAACTTTCTAATCAAATACAGTTCATTGCTGAGATTAGCTCTTTCATGTACCTTTGTAGTTCTCCCCACATTTCCTTAGCAGTTTCACAATTGCATATACTGTATGTATCATTTGATCATCATCTATGCAAAGGGAGATAGTGCTCTGAGCTTTCAGATCCTTCTCTGTGCACTCATCTGTGGGTTCTGCAGGTCTGGCTTCATTTACACATTTACAGATGTGAAGCATCTCTATCTTGAATTTCCAGGACTGATAGTTCTGGTTTGTCAGATTTGCAAATGAAGGTTTTGTTGAAGCAGTGTTAGGCTAGGTTTCCACTTGGGTTTTTGTCCTGCGTTTTTTTGATGAAAAACGCCAGTAAAAACGCCAAGAAAACTGCCACTGCATTTTCCTGCGTTTTGGCGTTTTTTCTGGAGTTTTTTCTGGCGTTTTAGCCTTTCTGTGGAAATTGCTTTTTTGACCTTAGGCAGTTTTTCCAGCCTTTAGAAGTTAGATGTTTCACCCAGCTAAAAAGGATTAGGATAAATGGCAAGTATCTGTTTTCCTGATGTCATTTACTTGGTAGAGTTCTACTTAAACGCCCC